>JAUTBS010399983.1:0-10240 GCA_032361285.1 Aequorea victoria | reverse complement strand
GAACGGTTAAGTAGAGGCCAATCCTCGGATTGGGCGAGAGGGGTGCCTAACACCTTCCCCTTTCGTACCCCGGCTCTGGAACCAAGATCTCTAGTTATGACGGGGCTGGTTTACCTCAAAAGTGGCTCCCTTTTTGGTTTCTTGGTTTTTCTAAAACAAGTGGTGACACTGAAATACTCGCGCGGTCCTCAGACCCATCATAGGGCGCGCATTTTGGTAGAAAAACCATCCTCTCCCCGTCTGTCCTTTTTTCGGGGAGGCACGGGGCGATGAGAGGGCGGGTCCCCACAGCAGCCACCTTCCACTTTCCATTGAGCAAAGAAAATCAAAAAATGTCACATTTTGTCTCTGTCTCTCTCCCCCACTAACTCCCCATTTTGAAAATCCCAAGACCTCTGAAAGGATCAAAAGACAAAACCCATGTCCAGATTGTAACATCCCGTATTTTTTCAAGAAAATATAAAAGATGATTAACCTGATTTAGGATCTTAAGTGAGGCCTTGTTTGGAATGCGGGTTAGATTAATGGTGGAATTAATAATACAAAGAGAAAAAGTTGGTCAAATTAATAAGATTTGGAAGATATGAGAGTGGATTTATATAAATATCCTAAAGAAGGTGGAGCTTTGTGTAATTGTTGGGAAGGAAATTTGATCTCCTAACATGTGCAGAGATATGAGGGCTGATGGTGGGGGATGTCAAGATTTGTTCCCCTGAACAAATCTTTTCAGAATCGGTGGTCTGAGAAAGAGAGAGATAGAACAGCTGAGAAAGAGACGAGCGGTTAAGGAAGGGGAAGATGGGGGAAATCACAGAAAGAGTGAATGAGATGTGCTTGTAGAAGCTCGTGAGTACTGGAGCTGGAGGAGTGAGGAGCATTCACTCCATTTACAGAAGAAACAAGGGAAAGAGAAGAAGAGAAGAGGCGTAGTACGCCATTGAAGTCGTTCGTGGGATTTCTGAGGTAAAAAATTGAATCTGAGCTCTTGTAAGAGTACCGTATGGAATACCTCCTTTAATCGAAGTTTGGGACCTAGATTCGTTGGCCTTTAGCCCTTCCTAACCCTAGACCATACATCTGTGAGTCTTTGTGTTCATCCATGGTTGGATGTTTTTGTGAGAAACCTAAATTTACCTTTTATAAATCCTGATGGAAAGACCTTTGGGAGGGATTTTGGAGTATTAGATGATATGGATGTGGAGGGAGAAAGTTTATAAGTGTTATTGTGCCTAGTTTGAAGAACAAAATCACTTTTTCCACCCAAACAGCCCCTAAGTTTGGAGGAAACACAGAAAAGCAGAGCATGTGCTTTTTCTGGTCTTTGGGTCGACCCAGGCCTCCTGGGTGTCGACCCAAAGTAGTTGTGGCCTCTGGAGTTTGACAGGTGATGTGTTGGGTCGACACAGCATGGGCTATGAGTCGACCAAGAAGTTTTCTGCTCTTGGTAGTTTTTGCAGGCGGTGAGTTGAGTCAACCCAAGAGTGGAGGGTGTTGACTCAAGGGGACTTCAGTCTCTATTGTTTATCAGATGTGATAGTGAGTTGGCCCAAGAGAGTTGAGTGTCGACTCAAGCAGTGAACCAGTATGTAGGTCGACACAGAGTCCCTGTGAGTCGACCCAAGGTGGTGCCAGTGTGCATGTGAGCCAAGGTGTGTTGACCCCAGTATCCACCCAAGTGTGATTCATTCTTGGTTGAGTCGACCCAATTGTGGTATGTGTCAACCTAACCCCATCCAATTTGTGTGTTTGAGCTGAGACAGTCGACCCTTGTCTCGACCCTAGTCTTGTTCCTATGCATGTGGGTCGACCCAGCTTCCTTGTGGGTCGACCCAAGTGAGCGCCTGCGTGTAGTGAGTCGAGCTAAATCAACCCCAATGTCGACCCTAACCCCCCAGCAAGCCGTCTGTGTCGACCCACAGTTAAGGTGAGTCGACCCAAGCCCAATGAGTTGACTTATTAAAGGCCTGAGTCGACTCAAATAAGAGAAAATGGCTATGTTCCAGCAGTATTTTGGAGGTGTTGTAGACCATTTTGGCCCTAGATTTCTTCATGAAATGTATCACAAATAAGTATCTCTAACTTATGAAAACACAAAAGGGGTAAAATGATGTGAGATTAAGGTAGATCCTTATGAATGGTTGTTATGTATTATAGGTTTTGAAAAGGTTATCGAGGAGGAGGGGCAAGCACCTCGTATGAGTGGTAACCCAGTTTGAAGCCTTGATCTTAAGGTGAGAGTGGCTAGCCTATCTATAATGATTAGCATGTTATAAAATATTTTATATACATTATGAACATGTTTTGTTGTATGCTTGGTGTTATGCATTTATCATATGTCAAAAGGAGTTTTTTAGTGAAAAGTATGTTATGAGCATATGTGCGGCTCGTGTATCTAAATTATGTCTTTCTCTTCTTATAAAGAGTGTGAGCATGTGTTGCCTGTATGGTTGGAAAATTATGCTTCTCTATGCAAAGAGTGTGAGCACGAGTTTCTTGTGTGTGTGTGTGTGGATCTATTTTATATGTATGGGTTATTTTTCGGAAAGTGCCAAGTTACAACGGATAACCATCCCGTAGGACCCCTTGTGTGGGTGCCTGATAGCCATTTAAAAGGCTTTACCCCGTTTGTGGGTGGATTATGATGGCCTTAAAAGCTCACTCTTGTGTGGATGTTGTATAGTCTTAAAAGCATTACTTTTAAGAGAGAAGAAGTCCAGTGGGAACAGTCACACTGACCACTAGTGTTTTATTATTGGGCCTCTTACACGCCACTCTAAAATAGAAGTGTTGTAATGAGGAAACGGTACCGTTGGAACTTCCGGTTGTGAGGTTGAACGACTACTTGGCCACTAGATGACGTGTTGGTGTGTGTGTGTGTTAGTGAATACTTATGTATGGCTATTAAGCATTTTACATGTTTGGGCTTTGAGCCTTGGGTTTAGAAACTAAGAAAATATTTTCTAAACAAGTTGTTGAATTGTTGAGCCGGTTATGATCTATGTATTATGGCCACCTTGTTGGGCCGTTGGGCCAACTATGCATGTGAGTATGTATGCTTCATCATGAATATAAAATGGACCATAGGACCAAGTTTTGAGAATGTTTTTCATAACATGGAAGTTTGTCTATGGGGCCGTGTGTGTGTGAAATGAGGCTTAAAAGTATATTAAATCTTTGATGGGGTTGTGGCATCGGGTATAAAAGTATAAAGGTTTTGGAAAGGCATATGTATTGACTAGTGAGCCGAACTTTGTGTGTGTTCCTCATGCATGGCTTGTTCTAATAAAAAAATGGTGTTCTGTATAAAACCTGCATGATTATACTCTGCTTTTGTATGTTCTTGATTATGATGCTAGCCTACTCTCTTGTAACCTTTGTGGTTGCAGATTACAGTTCGGTGTAGACTCTTATTTCATTAGTGCTATGTCAAAAGAAAAGAAGATCCTTGTAGAAGCTATGCTTGGAGTAGATATTATTGGTCCATAGTGTCAGGTAGAGTCTTTGTTAGATGAATAAAAACCTTATAGTATAGTCATCTTTTGGCTTATTATGTTTTGTGGATGATATGTATATCAGGTGGTTTATGTATGTGGGATTGTATATTCCATGGTTGGAGATTATTATATTTTGTTTTTGGAGTTGGATGTTTATATTACCATTGGTATAGTTTTTGTGTGTTTGGATGAGGGCTTTCCTTATGGCTTGCTTGGATTGGGATCATTGATG
Source organism: Aequorea victoria (assembly GCA_032361285.1). Classification (NCBI taxonomy): domain Eukaryota; kingdom Metazoa; phylum Cnidaria; class Hydrozoa; order Leptothecata; family Aequoreidae; genus Aequorea; species Aequorea victoria. Next base: position 6,514 of record JAUTBS010399983.1, on the reverse strand, counting down.
GTTTTAATTTATTATAAGAAAATCTTTATATAAGATCATTTGAGGAAAACCGGCGTAACACACTCCGTTTATGATTATTTATCCATACGGGAGTGGGATGTTACAGATGCAATGAGGAGTTTGGTGTTGTGTTGGGCAGTTCTCATTGAAAAATGAGTTAGTGTTACACAAAGTGTCTATATAACATTAAGCATAGTGTTGATGCAGACCACATGGCTAGAATTGCTTAGTAATATATGGGTATGACCAAAAATAATCCATTTACTTTTTATGGGTAATCCTTTATGATTGGGCTGTTTATGTTTCCGTTTAGAGTTTTCGAAGTTCAGTTTGTGTGGTTGATGACAAAGACAGATTCCGATGGTAGAGATTACTTTGTGGTGCATCTTTGTGCATGTGATGGCGTAGGCTTTCTTTGATACGGGGTTCCTCGAACATCCCTTGAGTGTAACCTGGGGCTGAATTGTCTTTTACAATCTTTTCTGCATGGTTAGGGGGCCATCACCCCTTTTCTATGCTCCAAATTTTCTTTGGCGGGTAATAAATCCATGTCTTTCGGTGACGGTGCATTGTCGAGCTCTATGGTTGGATGTTCTGGGGCTTAGGTGCAGCTAGGGTATGTGGATATTGGCTTCTGTTAAGCTGTGGTGACTGGTCCGTTCGACGGTAAGAATTGCTTGAGGTGTACCTTTCGGTGTACATCTTGACCTGGCTTCTCTGGTTCGGTGTGTCCCCTAGGGCTGACATGTCTGTCGCGGTTTAGTAGTGTATGGTGAGGGGATCCAACCTCCTCTAACCTTAGGTTCTTACACGGTCCTTCCTATGGGGTTGTGGTCTTTGTGGTTTGCTTACCGTTGTTTTTGCTACTTAGGGTTGATTTTATCTCTTCTCCTGTTGGTTTGTTCTTGTTGCTTGTGACCCTTTGGGATTCTCGTGGAGCTTTATCTGTTCCTATCTTTTTGCTTTGATTAGTGGCTTTGATGGTCACAGCTTTGAGGTAGTGGGTTTCTTCTTGTGGCTTTGGATCTATCTTTATGTGGTTTGGTGATGTTTCTCTCTTTTAGGGGATGTATGTCTTATCTCTCCTTACATATTTGTTTTATCTTTTTTTGGTGGTTGGTGCACCATCCATGTGGGTTCCTTGCTTTGTTGTTGGGCTCTTGCCCTTTATGTGGCTAGAGTTGTTTTGGTAAGTTTTCTCTAGGATCATCGTATCCCTCCCCCTTGGGAAGGTTGGTGTTTTTGGTTGTATCCCCTAGCTATGCAGTTTGTGCATAGCGTATATTATTTGTTCTGGATTCTGTCTTACCTAGTTTTGCGAGTAGTGCAAGATATTTGTTATTTTGTGCACTATCGGTTCAAGCCCTACGCAGCTTAGAGTCTCTCAAATAGTAGGGGTCTCATTTATTTCTAATTCAAGTATACTTAGTTTTTATAAATATGCAGTTACTTTTTTCTCTTTTTGTATTCTTTTTTCATTTTAATACAATATTTTAAAAAATAAATTTACTCACTTTGTTTGGTAGGTGAATAATACACACTCACTACAAAATTATAAGATACGATCCACAATTTAAACCAATCAGAAGATGAATTTTGCTCATTTACCATAGCAAATAGGTAAACAAAATCGAACTCAATATCTTATCTTGATAACCTGCGAATGCAGCATGCAACCTTTCCCATTATTATTTTCTTTCTAAATGCATTTTATTTTTAATATAAATGGTTTAGATTTATTTTTTGAATTAAAGATTTTAAAAGAAAATTTGTAAATAGAATAAAGTAAACCTATTGACGTATGGACTTATATAAAAAAGTAAATTAATTTTCAAATGCATGCATTACATATATAATTTATACTTATGATATCTGTATCAATTGATTCGATAAATTTTTTAAATTAAAGTTAATAAAATATTATTTACTATCAATTACGTCACAAGAAAAGTTAAATGACTTATGAATATTCTTAATTAAAAATGATATTTTATCAAAATTTAGATATAAGAATTTATTCAAAAAATTCACACCACAAAAATGAGAAAAATAAATTTTAATTAAATTGCATTATAATATAAAAACTTATAAAGACCTCCACTCAATTTTTTTTGTCTTAGGCCTCAAATTAGTTTGAGCTGGCTCTGATTTTGTGTAAAGCCCAACCAACCTCATTCACTTGCGGGAGGTTGGTTGGGCTTAAACTTTTTGAGTTGTTTTAGGTATTCTTTAAAAAAGAATATCTATGTAAAGTGTCTGTGTCATACCTTTTGTACATATGTATTTTTTTTATTCTTTCAAACTGATATATACGCCAGTACGTTATCAGGACAGGTGTTATACATTAGCACTCTTTTAAGCTTGGCATCAAACACTTGAGGTTTTCCTATTTTCTTGTCTAAAAAAATAGGAAGAAGTTAAAAACTGGCCTCGGATGTGATAACAGACTTATTTGTTTATTTTATGTATTTTATTTTTATTTTTAGTAAACTTAAAAAAAAATATTTTTTAAATTCTTCTCATCAAGACATGCCCAAGAAGCAAAAGAAAGAAGATCAAAAGATGAAAAAAAACGTAAAAGAAAAAAATAAACTAATAGGCGAGATTTATATAACTTATTTTTCGTCTTTAATGAATTTTTTTTATCTTTGAATAAAAATTTTACTTTTTAAATTTCTCTTATCAAAATGAACTAAAAAAGTAAAATGAAGTTTAAAAAGCCAAAACAAAAAAACTTAACCCATCCAAATCCTCAGACTTTCATAACTTCTCATATAATGTAACAGTTAAGTTATGTTTGGATAATGGATTTGCTGAGATAATGCAAATCAAAGTGAAATGAAATTACTAACTCAACAAAATGAACATTTTTGTAACCTTTTCATTTACTTACAATCTTTTATTTTTCAATTTATTTTCTCTCCTTGAGTTTAATAAAGATACTCCAAATATAGATTCATCAGTTTAGTCGCTTCATTTATGAGTGCATATTTTTGTTCTAAAACAAATTAGAGGCTCTCTTTGGTTGCGAGGGCAATGTGGGGAGGGATAGTTATTCTTTGTTATTGCCTAAATTTCAAAGTCTTCCATTCATTTAACCAACCAAATATTAATAATAATTAATAGAGATAGTAATTAAATCAGTCCTGACCAACCTCACACTAATTAAAGGCTAGTTATCAGAAGGGGTCCAATCATTTTGGAGGCCTTAGACTAGATTTCAAATCAAAACCTTTAACATGCACGATTAATTTTATATTTTTCATTTTTTTTTAGCTTCTCGAGATGCAAAATTATTATTAAATTTTCATTAATCATGTGTTTCTTTACAAAATACTATTTTTTTTTCTATTTTTGGTCCTAATAAATAATATATTGTTTTGCTCTTTGTCGATATGAATTGTTTTAAAACGAATTTTGAAACCTTAGACAATCACTTAATTAGCCTTTTAACACATGGACCATCCTACTATATAGCTAGCTAGCATTAGAAGTTGTGAAATCAACTCTCATAAATAAAAATCATAGCTAAAGAAAGTTCAAATAAAAATAATAATATTAATATATTTTTAGAGGTGAAATTTATTAATATTACAGACATTAATACATTTTGCACGTATTTTATAAATTATTTGCCCAATTTTCAAACCATAAAACCCTTGTGATTGACATGGAAGTTTACGAAGTTCATACATAAAAAATGAAAGTGAGATGGAGATATAGGCCAATCCATTGATGTAGATCCCTCATGAACAGCATTTTCTATCTCAGCACAAACTAAGAAATTAAGTCAATTAATTAATAAGAGATTAGGTGTAGTTTATATTTAATCCGTACGCACGTGCGTGTATGTACTAGGTGTATTATTAGTATTTTGTGTTTAATAATGTTTCATGTCTTGAATTGGTAGCTTTGGGTTAATAAGCCAACAAAATCTTAATTTGGGGACAAGTTAAGATGTTTGTGGTCAATATATCCGGCTGAGACATGCCAGAACTCTAGCACTAATTAACTTTTTAATGCACAAGCACCATGGGAGCATAGTAGAGGTTAAAGGCATGTTTGGAGTAAAATGTTAATAATTGTAAATAATATTGTATATGCATGCAAAGTGTATTGATATCTGTAAAAATAATAAATTTCACATTTAAAAGTATATTAATATTATTAAACTATTATCATCGGCGTGATTAGCAGATCATACAAGAATTACATAAATCTACACCATTCTTATATTAAAAATGTATTTGTACAGTATTACTAGTACAAAAATTGCTTTGTATTGGAACTTGAAGCAGCCTCTTTTTGCAGGGTTCCATGCTTCGAGCTGTGAGACATTTTACTCTTCCAACTCTAGTGAACACACTGTTCAGCTCTCTCCCACATAAATATGCCATTTTTTTTACATAAAAACAGAATGATTAGTCTACCTAATCTTATATATATATATGATAAAAGACAAATACTCCTCTATTTAAGGACCCCTTTTGCCCTGCTACTTTGGACAAATTCTTGCTTAACCTCGAAAATGTATGCATGAGGCCTAATTCAATATGTAACTTTCATATTATTTATACTACTAATAAAAGAAAATACTTAATTCGGTGTAATTTTTAAATTGAAGTACACTCAACTGTAATGACAATAAAAGGGGAAAAAATCACCCCACTAACTCAATTCACATTTTGTACCTCAAATTCTCCAATCGTAACTTGGCTGTATTTATAGATTTATGTATAGTTTGATTATAATTTTGTATATAGTTTAGTTCGCTTAGTTATTTATGTTGTTGAGTTTGGACAAAATGTGGCTATAATGAATGTATCATAGACCAATGATATTACCACTGGTGGACGCAAGGGGTTGAAGGGCCATGGTCCTACAAAAAATTTTCAAGTTATATAAGAGATTGGCCCCCCAATTCATCATTACTTGAAAAAGAAGATAAAATGAACTCAAAGATTCAATTCCTATACCCATATCAAGAAAACAAAAATCATATTTTCAATTTGTGAGCTCCAAAATTTCAAACAATCTGCTTTTAGTGCAAAAAGAGAAAAAGGCAAAGTTCAAACGACTACCGTGGCACTGATTTATCTCAGCTTCTCTCTTCGATAATTCTCTCTTTCAAATTTATATGTGTATTTTATATTTCAGGTGTATATCTTTTTACCACTTGGCTTCATACTACCATTTTTAATTGAGTTTAAGTTTAAAGCATTTGAAATTTGATAGAATTATATTTTGATCTGGTGTATATTGGGTTTCTCTCTCTCTTAGTGTTTCTTGGTCTCTATTTGTTTAAGAAACAATGTCTTTATATAGACATTTATCTGTAATCATATTTTTAAGGAGAAATCTTATATTTACAATAAATAATTTTGATCTGAGGAGTGCTTTGCAATTAATTTTTGTCATTGTCTTCTTTTAATTCTGCTCTTCAAATTCAAACTTTTGAATAAAGGGACCGTATTTCAAATCTTCTTTTACTGTAGCGAAATCATGAATTTAATAGATGCAATCTTGTGTTCTCTTTTTCAATGATTTGAGAGATCTTCTTGAGATTGATACTGAAACAAATTCTCATATTAAATTCTAGTTGAATATAGTCATTGAAAATAAAATCTTGGCATTTAATGTTCTGAGATATCGCCATTTTTCTTCGTAATTCGCACTGAAATGATGTCTGCGTAAAACTAAGTCGACTCAAAGTGAGTTTGGGTCGACTCAAATGCCTTGGAGAAGATTACTACTTGAGTGAGTCGACTCACACAAAAACTAGGTCGACTCAAAACATTCTTGTCTCTGTTGTTTGATAGAGGGCTGTTGTGGGTCGGCTCATGGATGATCTTGGTTGACTCAAAGTAATTTATTCTCTGTTGTTTGATAGAGGGCTGCTGTGGGTCGACTCATGGATGATCTGGGCCGACTCAAAGTGTCATTATGCAATCTTATTGCCGTGGGTCGACTGATATGGATTTTTGTGTTAGCTCATTGTACTTGGGTCGACTCATAGGCTACTTGGGTCGACTCACGATGTCATTTGTTGAGATAGGTTGACACTAGCATATGTTATTAGACTTGGGTCGACTCACTATGATCCTGAGTCGACTCATGATGTTATGTAAGGCGATGGGTCAAGGCGTGGGCTGAATCATATCGACTCTGGCATATGATTTAGGACTTGGGTCGACTGACGAAGACTTTGGGTCGACTCATGGCTGCGTCTGAGAGATATCCAGAGGGCATGGTAATTTGTGTCGACTCATACAAGGGTTGGGTCGACTCAGGCCTACGCTTGTTAGAGATCCAGAGAGTACATCAGTTTGGGTCGACTCATGGAAGGGTTTGGGTCGACTCACTGGTATGCCTGATAAAATTTATAGAGACTTTTTGTGTTTGGGTCGACTCATATGGTGGTGTGGGTCGACTCAAGATGTTCTGTTTTGTTTTTGGTATTTAGGCTGTGTTTGAAATTGGTTTAAACGTATTTGGACATTAATTTTAATACCTG
>JAUTBS010399972.1:0-10240 GCA_032361285.1 Aequorea victoria | reverse complement strand
ATTCATTTATTTTTTGACTAATTAAATTATTAATCAATTAATTGTATTTTGAAAAATTTTAAATTTTTCCAGATTTTATAGGGAATGAGTATCAATTCTGGATGCCCAGGCGTTCACAGAACTCTTTGAACCCATTGTTGTCAAATTATTCTCCATTGCTGGTGATGATGTTTCTCGGGATTCCGAAGCAACATACAATCAACTTTTAAATGAAGTCTACTGCCTCCTGCTGGGTAATCTTTTGCAATGGTTCTGCATCTACCCATTTGGTGATGTAGGTGATTGCTACTATCATAAACTTCACCTGACCTCTCCCGATCGGGAATGGTCCCACTATGTCGATTCTTCATTGGGTGAATGGCCAGGGGTGGTGATTATAGTGAGCTCCTCTGGCAGTTTCCTGGGGATGGCCGTTAATCTCTAACACTTGTTGCACTTCTTGATGAATTCTTCTGCGCCCTTCTGTACTGTATGCCAATAGTAACCGACCCTTAGGATCTTGCCTGATAAGGCCCAAACACCTGAATGATTTTTGCAAATACCCTCGTGTATCTCCCTTATCACATACTATGATTCTTCCTTCGAGATGCATCTTAGATAAAGCACCGAGAAGCCATGCTTGTATAGAGCATCGTCGATAAGTATGTACTTACTTACCCGGTATCTTAACTTTCTTGCTTAAACTTTTTTGATTGGTAGCTGACCACTTCGTAGAAAGTTGATAATATCTTCTTCCCAAACTACGCAGATCTGTGCCATGTTGACCACCATGCTTGGTGTTTCCTCCTGGACTGTGCTCGGCTCAGTTAGATACTCTTTCAGTATTCCCCATCCCATCGACCCCTCAGGAGCTGAGGCTAGTCGAGCTAGGTCATCGGCTCTATAATTTCCATCCCTAGGGATGCTTTCGATTAGAAACTTGTCGAATTTGGCCTTGAGTTTATCTATGATAGCTTTGTAGGCTTGCATTCGCTCTTCTCGAGTGTCAAACTCGCCTTGTACTTGGTCGACCACTAACTAAGAGTCGTTGAGGATCTTCACTTGCTTTTCCCCCATTGCTAGTGTCAGCCCAAGTCCAGCTATAATGGCTTCATATTCTACGTCATTGTTGGTGGCTCAAAAGCTGAAATGCATAGCATACTCTAATACTTCATCTTGGGGAGAGACGAGAACTAGGCTAGCGCCGCTAGCAGACTGGTTTATAGATCCATCAACGTTGATCATCCATACCTATTTAGCATCAAAGATGACCTCAGCCTCTTGCTGAACTTCAACTGCAGAGCGAGTTTATTGTTGCTCGGTAAAGGTAGGCTCCGGGGTTGTGAATTCTACTATGAAGTTGGCTATGGCTTATCCTTTTATAGCTGGTCATGGCCGATACTGAATATCAAACTCACCCAACTCCACCGACCACTATACCAATCCTCGAGTGGTTTCTAGCCTTTGTAGTATCTGCCATAATGGCTGGTGAGTCAACACAACTATAGTATATACTTAAAAGTAGGGCCGCAATCGCCTATCCAGGGTGACTAGGGCGAATGCCAACTGTTCTACATGGAGGTATGTGGATTCCACTCCTCGGAATGCATAGCTAACATAATAGATGGACTTCTGGACCCCTGCATCTTCACGAATAAGATTCTAACTGACTGTTGTTTCTAAAACTGATAGGTAGAGGAAAAGTTCTTCTCCAGGCACGACTCGAGATAGCTGTGGTGGGGAGACCAAGTACACTTTGCGGTCCATGAATGCTTGCTCATAGCTTTCTATCCAGTCAAATGCCTTCTTTAAGACATTAAAGAATGGCGTGCAATGGTCGGTCGCCTTTGAGATGAATCGATTCAGTGCCACCAGCCGCTCTGTTAGCTTCTGTTCTTCTTTTATTATTTTTGGAGACTGCATCTCTAAAACTGCTCAGATCTTCTCAGGATTAGCTTTGATTCCTCATTTGTTGACCATGAACCCAAGGAATTTTCCTCTTGACACCCCGAATGCACACTTAAATGGATTTAAGTTCATGTTAAAATTTTGCAACACTTAAAAAGTTTTCTCGAGATCTGTAAGATGATTATTAGCTTCTCTACTCTTGGTCAACATATCATCAACGTAAACTTCAACGTTCTGATTGATCTCGCGTCTGAACATTAAGTTGACCAAGCATTAATATCTGGCTCTGACATTCTTGAGGCCAAAGGGCATTACTTTGTAACAAAAGACGCCTTGGTCAGTAATGAAAGAGGTTTTCTCCTTATTAGCCCTATTCATGAGGATCTGGTTATATCCTGAGAATGCATCCATTAAGTTGAGAAGCTCATGGCCGTTGGTCGAATCGACTAACTGATCAATCATTGGGAGACGATAGCTATCCTTTAGGCAACCTTTGATGAGGCCTGTGAAGTCCACGCACATCCTCCACTTGCCATTTGATTTCTTCACTAGAACTATGTTGGCTAACCAGTCGAGACAGCGAACCTCCCGAATGAACATTGCCTTCAGTAGCTTATCGACCTCAGCTTCTATGGCATCATTCTTTTCCTTGGCAAAGATTCATTATTTATTTTTGACCAGCTTGTGGAGCCGATCATCACACAAGTGGTACGAAATCACCTCTGGGCTCATTCCTGGCATATATTCATGTGTCCATGCAAAAATGGACCGGTGCTTTTCCAAAAATTATATTAGCTTTGCTTGCAAATTAGGGGAAATGGTTGAACCAATCTGGACATCTCGGTCAGGCTGAGTCCTTTCTATGCACACTTTGATCAAATCCTCCACTAGTTCTCCCCTCTAGATGAATTCTTCATCTCTAACTTTGGCAGTGTCAAGAGTCATTAATTCCTTCAGTTTTGGCTCTCTAAAAGAGGTGGCATAACACTCGCAAACTGTAGTCTGGTCGGCTCGATGTTCTTGCACTCCGTGCTCAGTCGGGTATTTGATCATGAGATGGTAGGTTGATGTGACTGATTTTAGCTGATTAAGGGATGTTCTCCCTAGAATCACATTGTAAGTTGATGAACAATCCATCACCATGAAGTTGATCATTTTTATTATCTATTTGAGGTTAGAGCTGACCGTAAGGGGCAACTCGATCGATCCTAGTGGCTAAACTCTTTCTCCAATAAACCCTACCAGGGATGAGTTAACTGGATATAGCTTCTCTCGACCTATGTTAAGCTAGTTAAAGGAGTCCAAAAACATGATGTCAGGCAAACTACCACTATCAACCAGAATTCTACGTACCTTATAGTTGGCTATAACCATGGTGAAGACTAGGGGTCATCGTGGGGTTGTTGGACTCCCTGAGCATCATGATCTGAGAAGATTATAACTTCTTCTACTTTGGCAGTCTTGGTTGGACAATCATCCATATAGATCTCATTCGCACTCTCGGTCCTTAGCCTTCTGGAATGAGACCTCCTAAAGAAGCTACTTTCCCCTCCTCCAGTGAATCTACCAAAAATGACTCGAACCTCTCCTCTAAGATTCTTATCTCGATTCCTATCGATCTGGGAAGGTCTGTCTTGCTGTCCTTTTTGCTCCTCCCTCCCTATTCTATCGACCAGCTAAGAATCTACTCAGTTGGCCCCTCTGGATCAGTGCTTCAATCTGCTCCTTCAAGTCAAAGAAGTCATCGCTGTTGTGGTCGTGGTCTTTATGAAACTAGCAATACTTATCTCGGTTATACTATCTCGGCTGCATCTTTAGTCTCTTTGGCCAACGGAGCTCGGGATCATCCCTGATCTACAAGAGCATCTGGTTGATAGGAGTATTCAGTGGAGTGTACTTTTCGAACGGACTGGTTGATATTCAGGGCTATTTGGAATTGGCCTAACTGTGTTGTTGCCGGTCGGAGTCTCAAGACGTCATCGGTCGATGTGTTCGTCTCTCTTCTTTCGGTTGTTCTTGTCCCCTTGATCACCCTTCTTTTTTAGTTTTGTGGACCTGTCTTCTCTGGAATTCATTGCATCCTCATCGTTCATATGCTTATGGGCTTTAACGATGAGTTTGGCTATACTGGTCGGGGTGCCTTTGCCAACGAGAAAAGGAATTTGTTGGCTGGAGGCCACCCATGAATGCTGTTAGTGTAATTTTTTTGTTAATATCATCCACTTTCAAAGCTTCGACATTGAACCGAGTCATGAAATGAAGCAAGGTTTTGGTCTTTTTTAACTTGACATTGAGGAGGTATATGGCCGACCTCAGGTGTCGCTGACCGCTAATAAAGTGTCCCACGAAAGGTTTACTTAACCAAATAAATGAGGAGATGGACCCGCTCTTCAATTTACTAAACCATATGTGAGTTGATCCCTTCAGAGTGTTAGGGAGCCCTCGGCACATGATTTTTCCTGGAATCGCGTACAGGTGCATATAGGCTTTGTATGTTTCCAGATGGTCAAGGGGATCCTTTAGCCCATCAAAGGCATCCATCTGAGGCATCTTGAATTTGGATGGCAGGGGCCCTACTATGACTGCTGCCAAGAATTGTAGGTACATCCTCTGCACTAGCTCATCTACTACTACTGCTATTTTGCCCTTCATGGCTTTTATCAGGTTGTTGAGTTGATCTTTGACCTCTTTCAACCCAGCCTCCATGATGGTTATGGCTTCCATTCTGTCGAGATGATTGCCTTCATCTTGTCTCGAGACCTGGTTTTGGCCCTGAAGATGCGCCCTACTTTTGGAAACTTCCTTGTTTCCATTTGGGTTTCCCCCCTCACGGCCTCGTCGTTGTTCATTGGGTTGTTGGTGGTTGGCCACAGGTCTTCCCTTAGCACGAGGTGCCCGAGAAAGAAGAGAAGGAAGAAGCCTCGCCTGCTCATCATGCCTTTGGTTAATGGCCTGGTTTTAGTGAACTAAACCTTGAGTTTATTGCTCCCCGTGGGGGTTGTTTTGGTGGCAATTCCCTTCATAAGTCATTGATCTTGTGGCAACCATTCAGATTTCAAACAACAGTTTAGAGAGTGAAAATGATAAACGTTTCCCATAGACGATGCCAAATGTTGGTGCTTGAATCTGAATGGCTCCTCGAGATCAGAAATGACCTGTAAAATGTTAGAATCTAGACACTAGTGAGGTGCTGGCCTATGAACCTCCATTGCTCAAGTCAGCGGAGAGACCGTAGAGTAGAACTATAGACTGTAGAACTGAAAGTAGGAATGCGAAACTGTATTTAGAATTAGAGAAAAGTGACGTACCTTTGGAGGATATAGATAGTAGTTATATATAGAGGAGTAAGGGTGTGAATCCTGGGATTTCGAGGAGGTCGATCCCTAATTTGATACTTTCGAGCGTGATCATCTGGATATGTAATGATCCAATCCTTTATTTACTTATCCGAGCGTGATTCCCGGGATACATAATGATCCGATCTCTGATTTATCGCTATGACAGTTACTGTGGTGATGTCGGGAGAGATCATCGGCGTTAATTTTAGAGTTTCTTTTAATTGTGTCGACTCGGTCATCCTGGCTGATTGGCCGATCGTATAATCTGTTTGAGTGAGACTATTTGAGTGTCCCTCAAGTACTCTGTAGCTTGGCCGATATTCTTGGCCTGATGTCGTGCCCCCCAGTCAGGTAACATCGTGGTTCTGATTATTTGCAGCTTTTGTTATTTATTTCTTTTAGTTGATTTGTTAGTTTATAATATTTAATTAGACATGGTCTCGATCGATCATAACCGATTGCTCATTTAGTACTCATAAGAACTAAATTGCCCGCTTTCCACTTTTTGAAAATATTTTATAAACCCTATATCTTTATAAGTATTGCTACGATTAATGTATAGTGAGATGTCCCCTAAATTTTAAAAGATTACTTTACTATAACCGACTGCTCAGTTAGTACTCATCAGAACTAAATTGCCCGCTTCCCACTTTTTGAAAATATTTTATAAACCCTATATCTTTATAAGTATTGCTACGATTACTGTATAGTGAGATGTCCCCTAAATTTTAAAAGATTAATTTACTATCTTTTTATTTCGTGAGCAATATATAATATATGCTCAAATGATCTCTCAATAATTTTTTCCGTACTATCAATTTTATTGATTTTATTTTATTTATATAACAGTTACATGTCACTTATTTTTGTTTTTCTAATTATAAGAATTAATCAAAGAGGTAAACATTTGATTTATTATTACAATTATATCAACAATTAAAATAATTTAAAATAATGATCTAAACAATGGCTACTTAGAGAAGAAATATATTTAAAACTAACATAATTTTTTTCTTTATGTTCATAAATTGGACCCTGCTACACAATTTTTTTAGTTTTGCCCCTGCTCATTCCATATAAGAATGGATTCTATGATAGGTATATGTTCATAGATCATTTTTGCTTTCTTTAATGAGCCGATTGACAACACGACAATATTTAGAGCATATATTAAATCTCCAATTTCATAAAACAATCTCAGAATGGTCCTAGAATTTAAAAATGAAGGAATAAGATTCACTTGAATGTGTCCCGATTAGAATCACTTGAATGTGTGGAACACATTCAAATGAATATGTTCCCTTAATTTTTAAATTATGTGACTATTCTGGAAAAAAAATTAGGACTGTAGTACCGTTGTATTTAGAGAGGACAAAGTGAATTATGAACCTGCCAATAAGTGAGTTGAAGGAGCTCAATTCAGTATGATCTGGGCCTCCTCACCTAGGCCCAATCCCATTGAATATGGGTCGGGTTACAAAGGGAAGATAATCCAATAATGGTCCGAGCTCCTTCTTCGGGCCGAGCTCCCTCTCTAGGCCGAGCTCCTTCTCCGGGCTGAGCTCCTTCTTCATCATCGGGCCGAGCTCCTTCTCCATTACTGGGAAGCTACTTTAACGGTCGTAGGCGAGGCCGAGCACCCAGTGCTCGTTAGTGAGGCCGAGCACTACAAGTCGTTACTCGTACGCGAAGCCGAAGAAGCAGTGCTCGTAGGCAGAGGCAAACATTAAAGCTTGATTGTAACTGCCTGAATGATGAGCAGGTGATGATGCCCGAGCATTTAATGCGCCATCAATGAACATTAAATGTAAGTAAGAGCACAATCAAATCCCTCTGCATGCCATTCAATGTGCAGTTAATGGGCACAAAGTTCATACTATTATCATGACTACTCTACCTCTACCATCATGATTGCTCTACCGGGCAGATCTAGGCTTAGCCTGTGATAGAGAGATAGCAGGGATGATGATATCATGACAAGGACAATATGTCCCTTTAAGGCCTCAATATTGCCTATAAATATTAATGTTCTTGTGTAAACAAATGTGTGAAATTTTACTCTCTCAATATACACTACTCTCTAAAGAATTCATTACACTCCGTTTTTGTTTAAGTTGAGCTTCTCTTTTCTAACTTAGTCATCAGAGGGGGATTCCGGCAAGAACACTCCACCGAATAGTAACTTTATTTTTCTTCTGCAGGGTTGACCATCTATATAAGGAGTAGATTCAAGCCTTGTTTGATCATAGCCGATCCATAAAAATATTGTGAGTTTGTTGCTCGCACATTTGGCGCCGTCTGTGGGAATTTTATTGACCAGATAAGCTTGACCTTCCTGCATGGCGTCTCCACCCAAAACAAGTTCGGAAGGAGACGATCGCTCCAGCCAAGAGCACTGTCTTATAGACAAAGTTTTAACAAGAAAATTAGCCAAGCAACAAGGCACGAGTCCCATATAACAAACACCTAAATATCTTGAAGAGACGTTTAACCAAGAGGCTGCCTTCAACCAAATAAGGGACGAAATTGCCGAGTTAAAGGCAGCCTTTATAGCTCCACCAATCCAAGAATGGCCCACTCGAGGAAGACGATGCAAGTAGGCACGACCCTGCTCACAACAAGGTTTGGCCCCCTCCCTCAGTGAGGAAGAGCCTAGGCCCTTGCACAAGCCAAATACAGTAGGGGAAAATTATCCCCAAGGCTATATCGGCCAAGCTAGGTCCAACAAGGGGAAGGCTTAGCCCTAATGCTTCCTCATGATGAAAGGACTAACACTAGAGAAAGCAATTATTTCCCCTCAGCACAATGGAGCACGAAAGAGTAGTCCTATACCCGCTCATCTCAGTGAAGCAATAGCTTCTGAACAATGGAGCCTAAGGGTAAAATGACTGAGATGGAGAAAACTCACCATTTGAGAAGTTTGGCTGGCACAACTCCTCAACCGAGTAGGATGGCCGGTATAGCCTCCAGATCGAGCAACCAGGCACTTATCCTGGCCATTCCGGCAATACTATCGAGCATAAATTTATCAATACTTCTTTCTACACTATTCTCTACCCACATTGAGTCCTTAGTATCCCCAAAAGGCTTCTCCCTCCCAAAGTTGACTCCTTACGATGCAAAGACGGACCAAAATACACATATTAGCCATTTTTGGTAGATGATGACATTATGAAGCAGCAACGACTCTTTAATGTGCAAGATCTTTCTATCCAACCTGTGAGAGATGGGATTGAGATGGTTTGACAAATTATTCACCTCCTCCCTTGATAGTTGGGGAGAACTGGCCACTGCATTCCTAGTGCGCTTCGTCACTTGTAACAAAACTCCAAAGTATATTGATGCTCTCCTGGCCCTCAAGATAGGCAAGAAGGAATCCTTATAAACATAAGCAGGGAAATATTACGAGATCTTTAATGAAATCGAGCACTGAAGTGAGGAAATGGCAGTGGTTGTGTTTAGACTGGGGCTCTCCCCAGGCAGTGAACTCAGAGGTGCATTGATAATGGAGACGCCCAAAAACACAACAGATCTGATAAGAAAAGTGGAATAGTATGTCCAAATGGAGGAGGATGCTGGGTTAGAACAACTCCCAGGGTAGTACGGCCCCGCGGCCAAACTTGAGTATTTTGTGCCTCATAGGGTAACAACTCCCTATAGTCGAACTAGAATAGTCCGTACATTCTCCTCCCTTAGGAGCTTAGTACAACTCTCAAGGTTAATACGGCCCTGCACTCGAACTAAAATAGTTTGTGCCTTCTATTTCCACAAGAGTTAGTACAAGTCCCGGTGTAGTATGACCCTACAGCTAAACTCGAACAGTTCGTGCCTTCTTTATCCATAGGAGTTTAGTACAACTCCCGATGTAGTATGGCCCTACAGTCAAACTTGAACAGTTTGCGCCTTCTTATTCCATTGGAGTTTAGTACAACTCCTAGGGTTATAACGGCCTTGCAACCGAACTAGAATAATTCGTGCCTTCTTGTTCTACAGGATTTTAGTACAACTCTCAAGGTTACTACGTCCTTGTAGTCGAACTAGAACAGTTTGTGCCTTCTTATTTTACAGGAGTTTAGTACAACTCCTAGGGTTACTATGGCTCTGTAGCCAAACTAAATCAGTCTGTGCCTTCTTGTTCCACAGGAGTTTAGTAAAATTACCAAGGTTAGTTCAGCCCTACAGCTGAACTATAACAATTAGTGCCTTTTATGTAGCAAAACTAGAGCAGTTCGTGCCATAAAGGGGTTAGAACAGCTCTCGGGGTTTAGTATGGCCCTGTAGATGAACTAGAATAGTTCGTACCTTCTATATATAGTGCTCCAGTCCTTCGTTCCAACCGATCTGCCACATCTGGTCGTCACGCTCCGAGCACAGGGAACAACATACTGGTACCTCAGCACAATGGCACATGGGTCGCTCATAGCTGATGACATACAGACTCATCGGCGCCATAGAAAATGGGTCGAGCATCCTTAAACAAGATTGAGCAACTCCCGTACTTCATACCAAAATACGAGAGTTGGGGGCAAATGAAGGAGCCCAATTTAGTATGATCTGGGCCTCCTCATGTACGCCTAATCCCATGGAATATGGGTCGGGTTACAAAGGGAAGAAGACCCAATAATGGGCCAATCTCCTTCTTTAGGCCGAGCTCCCTCTCTAGGCCGAGCTCCTTCTCCGGTTCAAGATGATTCTCTGGGCTGAGCTTCTTCTCCGGGCAGAGCTCCTTCTCTAGACCGAGCTCCTTCACCATTACCAGGCCAAGCTCCTTGTCTATTACTGGGAAGCTACTTCGACGCTTGTTGGCGAGGTCAAGCAGTACGACTCAGTACTCGTACACAAAGCCAAACAAGCAGTGCTCATAGGCAGATCTGAACATTAAAGCTTGATTATGACAGCCTGAATGATGAGCAGGTGATGATACCCGAGCATTTAATACGTAATCAATGGAAATTAAATACACGTCAGAACACAATCAAATTCCTCTTGATGGCATTCAATGTGCAGTTAACCTT
>JAUTBS010399971.1:0-17416 GCA_032361285.1 Aequorea victoria | reverse complement strand
AGGTCGAGTCCTCCCTTCTTCACATCGTTATCTTCTTTCTACTCTATATTTCCCTCCAGCTGCAAGGATTACATCAGAAAGGCATCACTTAGGAATCTTTTGAGTCAATCATCCTTCGAGATGACCAGAACTGCCGATAACGCTCCAAAAATGGAGCATAATGAGGAGAAGTGGACATATGAGTCACTATCGAATGGCCCGATTAAGTATGACCCAGCTGACGCAGAATACGAGAAGGAAAATAGAAAGTGGTCAAGCTCAAACCTACAAGCAAGATGTCAGAATGCTCCATGGTCAAAACCGTCGCTACAAGAATAGTCCACTAGGGATAATGCCAGCAGATATTTTTGCCCATCTGAGCTTCAAAGAAATCTTGCCACTCAGTCATGGTAATGCAAGGGCAGCAAACCCCGCTTTGCAGAAATACTCTCGGAGTATAGACCCCCTCCAGTGGATACTCTAGAATATTCACCTTCTCCATCAACCAGATATGAGAGAAAAATACAAAAAAATGAGAGTTGAATGGAAAAATCGAAAGATATATAAAAGGAGAGTTTAGTGGAAAAATTCAAAAACATAAAAAAAGGGAGAGCTTGAGCGGAAAAATTGAGAGAAATGTGTAAAAATGAGAGCTTTGAGAGATACCTGAAGGAGTAGGGGACTGCCCGCAAAAGCAAAAGAGGCACCGGACTACATAACATCCAAACC
Source organism: Aequorea victoria (assembly GCA_032361285.1). Classification (NCBI taxonomy): domain Eukaryota; kingdom Metazoa; phylum Cnidaria; class Hydrozoa; order Leptothecata; family Aequoreidae; genus Aequorea; species Aequorea victoria. The sequence continues at coordinate 16,708 of JAUTBS010399971.1, read as the reverse complement.
GATCAGTGTCTCTGCCAAGATGAGTGGCACAAAATTCTTCCCCTCCTTTATTTGGGAGGCTACCTATATTAAGGCAGCGCTGACATCATCATCTCCTGGGGAAAAAATAAAATGGGCCAGAAGACAGATGCATAGGGTATAGCGACGACAGGACTGCAAAGGAAAATTAGAAAGAGGGCCAGTAGGGCGAAAGCGGCTCATCAGGCAGGATGTGTCGAGAACCCCACCATGCGGAACGAGAGAAGCTTCACTACCGCTCAAACTGCATAAATCCCGTAATAGTTCTTTGGACTTACAAGCGATGAAGGAATCAAAATCTCCTCCCGAGAGAAAAGATGCAAAATAGCTTTGAACTTTTCGATGGTCGGATAGAACTCCTCGTCTCCTAGCCTAAAAGTATGAGCCACCGGATCCCACAATTGAGTGGATGCCTTCAGAAAATTTAAATCCATCCTCACGGACCTCAGATGGAAAAGAGCATTCAAACCAAAATTCACAAAATTAGTTTGTTCGATCTTGGTAAATTCATCGGTCCAGCAAGAGAGAGAGTTTTGTGTGGAAGAAACCATGTTGCAAAATGAGAGATGGCTGTTAAAAAGAAGGCTAGACATCCTTTTATAAAAAGTTTGGGGGATCAAAACCTGGCCTTGAATTTGGTTTGCACACGGCGCCACCTCGACCTAGCGCTGGGCACCTCATCATAACATGCGCCAGGTCCTCCCCTCATGGCGTACGCCACCTCGGCTTTAAAAGAAGCATTTTTTGTTCTCTCCCCCTGCTTTGTATCTATGTTGTCACCGCTAGCACTTAAATTTCTACGAGTGTTAGCATAACGGATTCGATCTATCCCCTGCTATCTCCTAACATCCATGAATATATATTCGTACAAATATAAAAACGCAACACAATCCCGAAAAAGAACACATAATTCTAACCTTGTAAATAACTCTTTGTAAATAAGTTCTTTGTAAATAAATCCTTTGTAAATAATTTCTTTGTAAATAAATAAACTTGTAAATTCTTTGTATATAAATAACTTTTGTAAGTAAAACCCTGTAAAATAGAATCCCTGTACATAACGCCCTATAAATATTAGACCTTGTACATAATCCCTGTATATTTCTTGTACATAGTTCTTTGTAAACCATACCCTGTAAAATAGGATCCATGTACGTACCATCCCTGTAAATATTCTATGCATCATCCTGTACATATCATGTACACGTGTAAATAAGTCGCCCTGTAAATAAATCAATTATGTACATACATAATCCCTGTATATAGCAATCTCTGTAGATTTGCAATCTCTGTAAATAAAGCACAATCCACCGATGTCTATAAATACTGAATAAATATCCAAATTAGGCACGAAGGCCTATCCCATAAAAATAATAAAAATATATATGCAAGAAAAAGAAAAGTGTATCTCAGGTACATCCAATAAAAGAAAGAAAAACATGGGACATCCTAATCGCGTCGGAAACGCGAAGACTCCGGGATAGAGGATGCAAAAGTAGTAGCATTTCCCGAGTCGATGTCCTCGTCGCTATCATCCTGATGCGCCCGAACTCCAGTCTGCAGGGTAGATCCTTGAGAAGCAGCTACAAATGGACCGGTAGTAGATGGAGTAGCGACATAGTAAGAGGAAGATGCCCCACGAACGGAAGTACGGCTGACCGAGCAAGGCTGCCAAAAATAGAAAGAAATGAATAAGTACATTCAGAGCATGTGCATATACAGCTAAAATAAAACAAAATAAAAAAAGAGATGGAAAGGCATGCGAGTAAATAAAACCTCACCAGACGAGAATGATGGTGAGTAAGACGAGGGATGGGATCGATGCGGGCCTCCCGCAACATCTGCATCTGCTGCCTCACCAGTATTATCAGTGTATTGATATTGTAGAGGCATTCCTCCACAAAATGGAGGGGAACGTGAAATAGGAAAAGAAAGAAAAAAAAAGTGTTAGGCAAACTAGCTAAAATAAAACAAAATGAAAGGGAATGAAAGAAGGACCACGTCGACCCCAGTATCAAAACACTACTGCGACAGCTCGTGCAGAGGAAGGGGGATAAGACGTGAACATTCATCCTCGTAAGTGTCCACCGCCCGAGGCAACAGTGGAAAAGAAGGAGTCGCTGGATCAAGAACTGGAGTGGCGTAGGCGGAAGCGGCCCGACCTACGGCAGGAGGAACACCGGCGCCAGCAGTAGTAGGAGCAGCCCGAGTAGCCGTGGCACCACCAACAGCAACAGGAGGAGGATAACCACCCACCACTGGAGGAACCCGGGAAGTTGAGGGTTGTCTAGCTTGCACCTCTGCAAGTTGGATGCCCATCGAACACATCAAATAGTCGCGTGCAAAGGCAGCGTACTCCCCCTCGGCTAGGAAATCCCCAGCCACGAAGTCGTACAAAGCCTCGTTAACATCCTCAGATGACATGGCGTGCGTCAACCTCATGCTGAGTGGAGGCGGCTGAGGGATCTAGAAATGGTCCAGCCTCAGCGTCTGTCAGACTACCGTCTCGCCAAAGAATCACTCCCGGCAAAATGGCCCCTCCAGCAGGATCCTCCTCTGATGAATCCTGCAGCTCCTCATCAAATCCTTGCCAGCCCAAACCTCTATGCCATCCCACACTCCCCAGTTTACCTGGAAAAAAATATATAAAAATAAAAATATAATAAATATAAACCCAACACAGGTTACATACGAGAGAAATCCCTAAAATAAAATCGAACACGCGTAAAGTTAAAATAGAACATACATGTGCAGGGGATAGGTGATCCAGACGGAGACAATAGGTATTCAAGTCATTCGCGTCCTCTTTCCTCCCTCGGGTGTTTTGACCCCACCGAGCTGCCCACGGGATAATCTAGGGATCCGGGTGTATGTTCTATGGGTGTGGTAAACCTAAGAACTCGTATGCACACAGCTGTAAACAAAAAGAGAAGAAGAGGGAAAAGAAGAAATGCAGAAAAGATAACAAAAAAATAAACAGAATAAGTGTTAGGCCAAGTTAATAAGTGATAAAGTACCAACGAACTGAAAGACAAAGAGTGTGATGAGAATCATACCTCGAAAGATCTGCCAGTACCCGATCACGGACATCTCCTTGGTCCGACATGCGGACTGTAGAACGGTGTACAACGTCGCCAATGTTGCTGCTCCTCCCTAGTCAAAGGACGATATCCTATCAAAATCATGCAAGGCTCCTAGGAAGTATAGCTGAACGATGTTGTTCCTATTGGTGAATAGGCACGCACCGATAAGAGAGAGCAGGAATGCCCGAGCAACCCACTCGAAGTGGCGGGGCTCAGTACACTTAAACTCCGTATATCTCTCCACAAGCCAGGCATACCGGATACGTCCCTGATCGGCCTGATAAGGGACCTCGCCTAACCAGTAAGTGAGTGCCTCCGGGCACATACCAACAGTGGGATCGAGGGGAATCAAATCTCCCCCACCCTGATCCCCGTAATCATAGGAAAATATAGCGGGGTCAAGGTGGCCTCGAACGTCGAAAAATGGAAAGTATTGGTGGTGTCCCACCACCTCTCCACCAACGCCGTCAAGAGTACTCGATCATTATGAGTACTCGTGAGGAGGGGGATAAACCGGACAAACTCGGATCTATCAACAAGCATTTGGGTCTCTAGTGGGAGAACCTAGTACCACTCAAGGATTCGGGCAGAGCCTCCGAATTCACGTAAAAACTCACCGATCTGCAAAAAAGAAAAAAAAACACAAAAAATCGTCAAATAAGATAAGCTGAACGAAGAAATGCTAAAGGAAAAGAAAAAGTATAATCTGACTAAGAAAATAGAAAATTCATCATGTTAAGTAGTTGGAAGCGCAACTTAATTTGAGCAAAAATAAGAAAATCTAATAAACCTAAGAAAGCGTGCAAACATTTATTTAGTGCCTAAAAATTAAAAAATTCCATCTTTGGAAGCATGGAAATGCAACCTAAGTTGCACCGAAAGCAAAAATAAGAAAATCCAATAAACCTAAGAAAGCATGCAAACGTTTACTTAGTGCCTGAAAATTGAAAATTTTCATCTTAGGAAGCATGGAAATGCAACCTAAGTTGGACCGAAAGAAAAAATAAGAAAATCTAATAAATCTAACAAAGCGTGCAAACGTTTACTTAGTGCCTAAAAATAGAAAAATAACCAAAATTAGGAAGTGTGAAGCAACCTAACCCGAAAGCAAAAAGCATAAAATTCAATAAACTTAGAAAAGTGCAAAAACGCCTATCTAGTGACCCGAAAATAGAAAAATTCCCTCTTAGGAAGCGTGAAGCAACCTAAGTCGGTCAAAAACAGAAAGTTCAATAAATCTAGAAAAGTATGAAATTACTTGCCTAAATGAATAAAATGAAGAATTTTCCCTAGAAAAATGTACAAACATTTGTCTAGGAACAACCAAAAATAGGAAGTCAAATCCCCCTAGAAAAACATGAAAACGTTCGTTTAGGGACCAAATCACTAAAACCCTCTCGGGAAACGGGTAGCACAACCTAAGTCGGTCAGGTAAGAGCACCTCTATCCAACTCAGGAAGCGTGGAACGCAACTTAGGATAACCCAGAGTCGTGTAGCTGATACATCATAAGCGGAAGTGCGAAGCGTAACCTGATTCAGGCATGGAAAAAGGAAGCATGCCCATCTTAGGAAACGTTGCTACGTAATCCACTGGTGAATTGACAACAATCTCCTAAAAAGATGTAAAAACGTTTTTCTAGAGACAAAACAAAGTCAAATCATAAAAGATAACAAGAACCTCCTAGATAAAATGTGAAAACATTAATCTAGGGACAAACAAAAATAGGTCAATTAAGTCCCTCTTGGGAATACATACGACACAACCTAAATTTGGTCGGGACGAACAGAGATCCAGCCAAGATGGGATCATTCGGATCATCCACTAAGTCATCGAACGCAGGACCCAATGCGTTACACCGGATCGGGCAGATCGCAGGGAAGCTCTTCCTTCTCAGGAAACGTCAATACGTAACCCAAGTCGGAGTTAATTAAAAATATTAAAAATCTCCTAAAAAAATGTGCAAACATTTGTCTAGGGAAAAAAATAGGTCAGTTAATTTTCTCGGGAATACGTACGATACAACCTAAAGTTGGTTAGGACGAACAGAGATTCAGCCAAAATGGGATGCATTCTGACCGTAAGACCACGTGTCGTAGGCGCAATGCGTTACACCGGATCGGGTAGATTGAAGGAAAGTCCTTCCTTCTCGGGAAACGTTGATACGTGACCCAAGACGGTATTAATTAAAAATATTTTGAAATCTCCTAAAACGTGAAAACGTTAATCTAGGGACACAAAAAATTAAAAATAAAAAAATATATTCCCCTAGGAAAATGTAAAAACGTTTGTTCTAGAGACAAAGATAAAATTCCGCCTCAGGAAGCGTTAACCCGCGACCCAGTGGCAAAAAAATAAAATAACAAAATTCCCTTCGAAAAACGTAAGAACTTGTCTAGGGATAAAAACAGAATTCTCCACCGCGGGAAACGTTAACACGCAACCCAAAGGCAGAAAACCAAAAAAACATACACATGAAAAAAGATGGAATGAGAAATACGGGGTTCATCCTAGCCATACAAAATTTTCAAGTTCAAATCTGTTTTAATTTTAGAGGTTCAAGTTATTTAGATGTTATATTTTGAGAAATCATCCATACAAATGCTTTGGGCCTACCATGTGCATACATCTAAGTCCATGATTCTTTTTTAAGTTTTTTTTTTAATTCTATTTGGTTTAATCAATGAAGAAATGAAATAAAAAATAGACATACCTGATGGTTCGACACCGAGAGATGAAAACTAGGAAATCAAAGCAGCAGATCCAGGTCCGTACTGGTGTCGGTATAGTAGTAGCAGGAAGCCGGCAGAAACTCCCAAGAATGGACTGGAGGGTCGTACCTCACTGGGTCGAAATCCCATGGCATCTCCCCAGCCAGAACCCCGCGGAAGGGATCTGGGACCTGAAAGATGTCCACTGTTGGCTCCTCAATGTGGCGCTCAAAGGGTCTGCCCTCCTCTGTGACTCGAGTAGCATCAAGCAAATCGTTCATCACAGTGGAATGTTGAGAGCCGTCCAGATGCTGGGAATGGCTGGAATAAGAGCCCCCAGGCTGCAATATAAAGGAATCTAGATTCCTAAAAAATGAATCACTGCTCTAGGTCCCGCCAGATTGGGCGGGGACCACTGGGACATCAGTAGTGACCGTAGTCGCCGGAACTGCCAGGGCAGGATCTGTCTCATGACCCACGCCGCCTTGGCCGAGGTTTACGCCGCTAGCCATCCGGTCCTTTTTGTTTTCCATTGAGAAGGCCGAAAGTCAAAAGTAGGAAGAAAGTATAGAGAGTAAGAGAGAGTAGAGAGAGCGGAGAGTGTCGGAGTTTCGCGTATGGACGAAATGAACCACTGTTGGAACTTAAACAAAACTTGCGGCCTTTGAACTACCTAGCGCGCGTCACTTCCCTCCTAGTGGTGCGCCACTTCCTTCATAGATGACGCTACACCACTTTCTTTCTTATGCGCCCGGTCAATCCAATCATCACCTAGCGCTACACCACTTCCCTCCACGTGGAGCCAATCAATCCAATCAACACATGGCGCTGCGCCACGTTCCTCATCACGCGCCATGTCTGCCAATCGCCATGTGGCACCACGTCACCTCTCTCCGAGACACGTGGTGCATGCCATGTGTCCACCTCCCATTTGTCATATCATAAGTTTCAAATTAAAAAAATTCTAAAACTCGGGGTTCATCCTCGATGAAAGAAACTTTTTAAAATCATTCTTGATCACCGAAATCCTTCGGCTACTCATGACAAGATTCGTTCTCACTCCCTGGGATTCCGAAGAAGGTCCGTCTCACGACCTTAAACTGAGTGCTTTTAGGTCTGTCCCTCGATCTAGAACAGAATAAACATGGTCTATCTCATGACCTTAAAATGAGTACATTGAGTCCTACATGACTTTAAACTACGCACGCGGTCCTGCATGACTTTAAACTGAATAAACAATGCTACATGACTTTAAACTATGCACGCAGTCTGGCATGACTCTAAACTGAATAAATAGTCCTACATGACTTCAAACTATGCACGCAGTCCTGCACGACTTTAAACTGAGCACGCGGTCCACTCATGACCTTAATAGGATAGCTTTGCACGTTCGTTTTCTTTCATTTTGTTTTTCTTGTTTTTGTTAGTCTAAGAACGGTTTAATCAAAAGGGACTATCTATAGTACTTTGACATTCACTCACCCACGCATTACGACGAGAGTTCTGTCAAAGAGGAACAACTGTAGACACTCTAATTTTAACTAAACCAAACATAGGCTGGTTTGAGCTGGTTTCGTAAGCTTCCGATGATGAATGCATACATCAGCTGCATCGAATGAGGCTCTGTGCAAGTCCAAAAAAAGCCCTCAAGACACCCCAAAAATACCCAAAACACCCAAAATACTAAAAACACCCCTTGGTGCAGTCCCACCCAACGCTGCGCCACCTCTTAGTGGTGCATGCCACTTCCCTCCAAAGACCCCATGCTAGTCAAACCTTGAGCCACTTCCTTTCAACATGGAACCACACCACTATATTTTTATGTACCCTAACCGCGCTACTTCAAACCTCAATCCACATTTAACCCTGTGCGCTCGCCACAACCACCACTTCACCTCGCGCGCGCCACTTTGAGAGGAGATTTTAGCTCCAAGAAAGCTCCTTGCTCATGTTTCTATAAATAGAGCACCCCTCCCACCTTATTTCGAATCCCAACTCTATGCAAACCAAAGCTCTGCCAACAAGACATCTAACTGATATACAAGGCAAAACTCTGCCAATTTCAGACCACCAACTCGTATACAAGCCGAACCTCTACCAAGATATAAATTAAGCATAAGTAATTTCCAAAACTCAAAAATAAGACTACCTGATTTAGAATCTTTTGCATTAGAAGGACTCTGAGGACTCAAAGACCGCACGAAAGGCTTCACGAGGACGCACCGTATTTGAGGAAAAAGTTTTCAAACTACTTAAAATTTCACTCTTCTTCTGGGATATACGGTAAATCCCCTTTTCTTCATCTTTTTCATTTATTCATCTTTTTTCTTTCTTAGAACTTCTTTCTATTCCGTAAAGGGGGAGAAAGAGGCCATTGGCCTCATTCACTCCGGTTCTGTTTTTCATTTTTTCTTAAGCATGTTTTCCCATTTTTAGAAAAGTATGTTTTTCTTTCTCCTTAGTCTTTTAGCTTTACAAATGCATGAAATGTAGGGTTTAGACTACTTGCCAAAAATCTTACATGAAATGCTATCTTTCTTTCTTTCTTATCGTATAAAAATATACTTGCACGCAAGAGCACACTATTTTCTTAAAATAGTAGCCCCTTTTGGGACCTCTGAGTGTTGAGCTCACTTTTCCATAGTGACGCGCGCTACTTTCAGAGAGCCCAAAAATGGCGCATGTCATGTCCATGTGGCGCGCGCCATGTTAGAGGTGGCATGCACCACCTCTACTTGAAACCAATGGCTTCTAGTAGTTTTTTCCTGTATCTTTTCTCTTTTAACAGTATGTTTTATGTGCATCAACTGCGCTGATACACTGACATCTCCCACTTAACATGTCTTTAAGTGTAAGTATGTATAGAAAACCTCTAGTTTTAGGTTATGTTTTACTTCCTTATTTGTATTTTTAATATTCTCTCTTCAACTCCCTTTCTGTATGTGCTGCTTTTAATAAATTTAAGACAAGAATAAAAAGAAACAATTAAGTAAAGGTCGGTCTTCGAATCGGGCGAGAGGGGTGTCTAACACCTTTCCCTTTCGGTCTATGCCTTACTATCTACTAACATCCGTACATAAACATCCGTACAAATATAAAAATATAACAAAATCCCAGAAAAGAGCGAGCACAACCCCTGTAAATAAAATCTTGTATATATGTAATCTTTGTACATAAATGCAACCCTTGTAAATAAACTTGTAAATAATACCCTGTACAGATTTCCATGTAAATACTTTACATAATAAATCCTTTGTAAAACCCTGTACATAGCGAGTACATATGTAACATAACCCTGTAAATAATCTCTTGTAAATAATTTTTGTAAATAATCCTTGTACATAATCTCTGTGAATACCTATCCATGTACATAACCCTGTACATAACCTTGTAATTATCCTGTACCTGTACATCTGTACATAACCTTGTAAACAAACCTGTAAAATTATGTATATGGCAGTCTCTGTAGATATACAACCCATGTGAAGAAAGTACAATCCATGTATATAAATAAGATAAATATACATACAAAGGAAGAAATAGAAAAAGCCCTTAAGGCCTCGAAGGCAGGCGCGCGATACGTAACTTAAGTCAGGCAGGCTAAATGGAAGCCCTTCCTCCTCAGGAAACGTTGATACGCAACCCAAGTCTGAATTAAACAAAAATGAATAATAATTTTCTAGAGAAATGTGAAAATGTTTATCTAAGGACAAAAATATCATTAATTCCCTCTCGAGAAAATGTACGACACAACCTAAGTCGGCCAGGACGAACGTAGGTCTACCCAATTTGGGAAGCATTGAAACCATAAGACCTCGAAGGCAGGCGCGCGATACGTAACCTAAGTCAGGCAAGCCGAATGAAAGCCCTTTCTCCTCGGGAAACGTTGATACGTAACCCAAGTTTGAATTAATTAAAAATAAAATAATAATCCCCTAGAAAAATGTGAAAATATTTATCTAGGGGCAAAAAAGTCATTAATTCTCTCTCGGAAAAATGTACGACACAACCTAAGTTAGTCGGGATGAACGGATATCTACTCAATTTGAGAAGAGTTGAACCCATAAGGCCTCGAAGGGAGGCGCGCGATACGTAACCTAAGTCAAGCAGACCGAAGGAAAGCCCTTCTTCCTCAGAAAACGTTGATACGTAACCCACGTCTGAATTAATTAAAAATAAAATAATAATCCCATAAAAATGTGAAAACATTTATCTAGGGACAAAAGTTCATTAATTCTCTCTCAGAAAATCGTACGACACAACTTAAGTTGGTTGGGACGAACAGAGATTTACCCAATTTGGAAAGCGTTGAACCCATAAGGCCTCGCAGGCAGGCGTGCGATACGTAACCTAAGTCAGGCAGGCCAAAGGGAAGCCCTTCTTCCTCGAGAAACATTGATATGCAACCCAGGTTTGAATTAATAAACTATTTACTAAATAAATAAATAAAAGTAAAAAAATCTCTTAGAGAAACGTGAAGACGTTTATGTAGGGATAAAAAGGTCATTAATTTCCTCTTTGGAAAATGGACGACACAACCAAAGTTTGTCGGGATGAATGGATGTCTACCCAATTTGGAAAGCGTTGAACCCATAAGGCCTCAAAGGCAGGCGCGCGATATGTAACCTAAGTCAGGCAGGCCGAAGGGAAACACTTTTTCTTCGGAAAACGTTGATACGCAACCCAAGTTTGAATTAATTAAAAAATATATATATAATAAAATATAAAATCAACACAAAAATAGAATAAGAAATACATTGTTCAAACGTAAACATACCACGGTCCGTCTTACGACCTAAAAATGAGTCATTGGGTCCGTCTCACGACTTAAAACTAAGTACATTGGGTCCGTCTCACAACCTAAAACTCAGCAATTGGGTCATTTATGACTTTAAACTATACAAACCGACTAATTGAAACAAAGTGATTAAGGTCTCATGACAAGACTTGAATGGTAGTAGGACTGTTAATACGTCCATGGTGGTAACAACCAATAAAAATCCAGAACTTTTACATACTTCAATTGTTTTTTATATACAACCACGAGCCTTTGTTATCGTGATCCCAAAGTTAATTTTCACCCATCTCGGTAACTACTCGATCCAAACAAAGTGATTAAGGTCTCATGATGATATTTGAATGGTAGTAGGACCGTTAATACGTGCATGGTGGTACCAACCACTAAAATTTCAGAACTTTTGCGTACTTCAATGGTTTTTTATATACAACCACGAGATTTTGTTGTTGTGACCCCAAAGCTAATGTACACCTAATTTGGTCTATTCATGACCTTAAAAGGATAAATTGGTCTGGTTGGGACCTTAAAAGTGCTAACTCGGTCCATTCATGACCTTAAAAGGATAAACCAATTAGGTCGGGATCTTAAAAGCACTAACTCGGTCCATTCATAACCTTAAAAGGTTAAAATCGATCCTACGCGACCTTAAAGAAAACAAAAAGTATGGTCTCACAAGACCTTAAAAGGATAACAGGCGACCTACATGACCTTAAACCGAATAAATAGGTCTTTCATGACCTTAAACTGGTTCGTGTCTTTTGTTTTCGGTCCCCGTGATCTTAAAATATTTTCTTGCATAACTTTATGGGGTAACCACTAGGTTTTAACCTTTGTTATCTCTGCATCGTTTGCATTGTCTCCATGAACTATGCTTGTCTGATCCTTTCAAACAGGGTACATAGGCAGCTTGATGTAAACTCAAGCACGACCTTTTAGCTTTGCACGTTTCATTTTGGTTTTCTTGTTTTTAGCCTAAAAATAGTTTAGTCAAAAGAGACTATTTATGGCACGTTGACATTCACTCACCCTACGCGTTGCGGTGAGAGTTTTGTCAAAGAAGAACAACTATAGACACTTCAATTTTGACAAAATCGCGCATAGGCTTGTTCAGTTTGTTTCCAATAATGAGTGCATACGTAATCCGCGTCGAAGGAAACTCTGTGAAGGTCCGAGAGTCCAAGGAATACCTCAAAATATCTCAAAATATTCCAAGACATCCCAAAAATACCTAAAAATACCAAAAATACCCCTCGGTGCAGCCAACTAACCAGGCGCTCGCCACCTTCTAAGTGGCGCACGGCACTTCCTTCCAAAATCCCCTAGCTACGCCAAGTTAAGGTGCCCTAAGCCACCTCGAACCTGGTGCGAGCCATCCCCAACATGGCACACGCCATGTCCACCAGGCGCTCGCCACCTTTAAGATGTAGCTTCTACCTCTTGGAAGCTACCTCGCCCAAAGTCTATAAAAAGAGGCCTTCCCCTATGTTTCAAGGACCCCAAAAATCTATAAGCATTGAAATTCTTCCGACTTACCCCTGAAAGATACAAGCACTAAAACTCTGTCGAATTGGAAACCTAAAACAAGCAACTCTCAAACTTCTGCTCAATTCGGGATTAGACATTGAAACTAGACAAATTAAAACAATACAAACCCTTGCACCGGATCAATTCCGAGGACTCGAGAACTGCACGGAAGGATTCTCGAGATACGATGCGCCATATTAGAGAAAACTACGGAACTGCTTGAAACTTTATTTTTCGCGCGAAATATACGGTAAGCTCTCTTTCTCATCTTTTTCATCTATTTCTTTTACATAAACTTCTTTTTATTTGGTAAAAGGGGAGAAAGAGGTCATTGGCCTCGTTCTCCTCGGCTCAATTTCATTTTCTGTTTAAGCATCTTTTCCTTATTCCTAGAAAAGCATGCTATGTTTTCTTTTTCTTAACTTTTTAAGTATATAGAAAAGACATGAAATATAGTATTTAGACTACATGTTGAAGATTTTATGTGAATTGCCATCTTTTTGTTTATTTCTCGTATAAAAACACATTTGCACACAAAGCACACTATTTTTCTCAAAACAGTAGCCTCTTTGGGACCTCCCAGTGTCGAGCTCACTCTTCCATAGTGACGCACGCCACTGCCAGAGTGTCCTAAAGTGGCGCACACCAGGCGAGGAGGTGGTGTGCGCCACCTCTGTTAAAACTAGTGGCTTTTCCAGTAGTTTTTCTGTATCTTTAATGTCTAAACAGTATACTTTTTTATGTATAAACTGCACTATATGTTTCCATCGCCCATTTGACATGCCAGTAAGTGTAAGTATGCATAGAAAACCTTAGTTTTAGGTTGAATCTTATTTTCTTATTTGCTTTTGTATGATCTTTCTTTAACCCCCATTCTGTATATGATGCTTTTGATAAATTTAAGACAAGAACAAAAGAAACGGTTAGGTAGAGGTCTGTCTTTAGATCGGGCGAGAGTGGTGCCTAACACCTTTTCGTTTCGTACCCTAACTCCCGAACCATTATCTCTGGTAACGACGGACTAGTTCCTTAAAAGTTTTATTTTTTTTGTTTTCCATTAAAAACCAAGTGGCAACTCCAATTGTGCGGCCTTTAACACGGACACGTTTGCGGGGCTCTCTTTTCAAAACATAAAACCCCGCTTTTTTCTTTCAAAAATAGTAAAACCTCGAGAGCGTGTGTTTTTAAATGTTTTAAAAAAAAGAGACAAGGGCGACGAGTTTTTCGAGAGGGTTCCTCACGGTGGCGACTCCACTGTAGATCTTTAAGAAAGTGAGCTAAACTCGAGAAACGTTTCAAATATTCTTGTCTTAAATTTATCATTAGTATTAGCATTGCATTGCATTATTTTCCATCTCCTCTATTTCATTTTCATTGGTTACTTTTCCAAAATAAAAGAAGAAATAAGAAAATAAAATAAGTCAATGCTTGTCTACCTTTCACCTCAGTAGTTTACTGTTTGAGGGCTATATAGGGGAAGAAGGCAAGCTTTCTGTCCGTATGCCCCTTTGAATACGACAAAAAGGATTATTGGATACTGTTTGACCTGGTCAGGTACTACTTGATTGGGGAGGTATAGTCTTGACTCTATTCAGAAGGTACTCGATTACTCGACTACCCAATCTTTTTTATTGCATTTAGTCTGTTTAGAATTTTTCCTTTAGGATAAACACCCTTTTAGGTTATGTGTTTTTATTTATTTATGCTTTTGATTGATTAGAGTAGAACTTCTCTTTTGTGTCTTTTGAGTCGGGTTTCATCAACCCGTGCCTCTTTCTCTTTCCCGAGACATTTTGAGGTCATCTTGAGGTTTAACGTCGTTGGGGTGTTGCCCAATCTTTGTCTTTTCCTTTGAGCCAGATTTCATCGACCTGTGTTTCTTTCTCCTTTACGGGACCCTCCGAGGTTATCCCGAGGTTTGACGTCATTGGGCTGCTGCCCAACCTTTGTCTTTTTCTTTAAGCTGAGTTTCATGGACCCGTACTTCTTTCTCCTTTTCGGGACCCTCCGAGGTTGTCCCAAGATTTGGCATCATTGGGTTGCTACCCAACCTTTGTCTTTTCCTTTGAGCCGGGTTTCATCGACCCATACCTCTTTTTCTTTTTTGGGACCCTTTGAGGTCATCCCGAGATTTGATGTCGTTGGGCTACTGCCCAATCTTTGTCTTTTCCTTTGAGCTGGGTTTCATCGACCAATGCTTCTTTCTCTTTTTCGGGACCCTCTGAGGTCGTTCCCGAGGTTTGACGTTGTTGGGTTGCTGCCCAACCTTTGTCTTTTCCTTTGAGCCGGGTTTCACCGACCCGTGCTTGTTTTTCTTTTTTGGGACCCTCCGAGGTCATCCCGAGGTTTGACGCAATTGGGCTGCTGCCCAACCTTTATTTTTTCTTTTGAGCCAAATTTCACAACCCGTGCCTCTTTTTCTTTTTCGGGACGCTCCGAGGTCGTCCCGAGGTTTTACGCTGTTGAGCTATTGTCCAACCTTTTTCTTTTCTTTTGAGCCTGGTTTCACCAACCCGTGCCTCTTTTTTTTTTCGAGGACTTCTCGAGGTTATCCCGAACCTTGTGGTCATGGGGCTTTGAGCCCGAATTTTCTTTTTCTCGTCTAGGATCGGGCCTCATCACCCCGTGCCTTTTTTTCAGGACCCCCTAAGGTTGTCCCGTACCTTGTAATCATTGGGCTATTAGCCCGACCTCTTTTCTTCTTGTTAGAGTCGAGTTTTATCAACCTGTGCCTCTTTCTTTTTTCCGGGACCCTCCGTTGGTCATCTCGAGTCTCGTGGTTGTTGGGCCAGGGCCCAACCTATTTTTTAGTACTTGGCTAGGTCCTGCGCTCTTTCCCCTTTGTGTCTCTCGCCCAGAATTCTTTGAGAAAATTTTGAGTTTCTTTATCATTGAGTTGCGAATCGATGCTTCTTGATAATGGTTATCCTTTTTTCCGTTTGAGATCCCGAATCTCAACGGATAAGCCAAGTTGTGCTTGTACCCTTTACCGCTCGAGATCCAAAATCTCGACAGATAAGCCGGGTTGTGCTCGCACCCTTGGACGTTTGAGATCCAACATCTCCACGGATAAGCCAGGCTTCTCCCGCACCTTACAGTTTGAGATCCAGCATCTCCACGGATAAGCCGAGCTTCTCCCGCACTCCCTTTTCCGTTTGAGATAAAAATTTCATCGAATAAGCCGGGCTTCTCCCGCACCCTCCCATTTTTTTCTTGTCGTTCAAGATCTAGAGCCTCGACGGATAAGCCAGATTTCTCCCGCACCCTTTTTTTTCTCTCTCTCCGAGATCTTTGGGAATTCCGAGGCGTTGAGGCAATCTCAATGCTCTTCTAAGCTGGGTTTTTTTCCTACGACCTCCTCTTGAACCTAGAGATCCAGAACCTCGACGTCCCCTTTTTCTTCTTTAAGTCGGGTTTTATCACCCGCACTCTTTGTTTCTCTCACTCGGAATTTTCCAAAGAAATCCCAAGTTTCTTTATCGTCGAGTTGAGACTCAATATTTCTTTTTTCGATTTAAGTCAGGTTTTATCAGCCGTACCTTTTGTTACGTTGGATCTGACTAGCTTGAGGTTAGTTCTCAAGGTGTTTGGGTTGTTTGGGTCTAGAAAAGTAAAAAAAAATATGATGAAGTCACACAATAAGGAGGGTGCATTTAGTGTCGAAATGTTGCTTTATTTTATGAGTTTTGAGACATATATGATATGGGCAATGAGTCAAAGAAGCTTTTGAGTCTTTTGTCATGACCTACATTTTTATTTTAATTTATAATTGCTTTTTTTAAAAAAATGGTTCTCCTCATTTTGCTATGCCGAACGAAAGAGGTGAACTTTGACATTCCTAACATTGAAATAAAAGAGAGTTGAAAAGTGCACCTATCTTTCCACCCTTATTGAAAAAGAAGAGAAGAGTGAAAATAATGTGAGAACCTTTCGTCTGGAATAATGATAATGCCTAATTCCCTTAAAGGATATCTGGCAACCCAAATATTTGAGGTTCTTACCGGCACTTTGTCAAACCTTCCTTTTTCTCACAAAGAGATGTGTCCAATTCACAATGAAAGAAACTAGAATAATAAATCAAGTACTGAAGGGGATTCCTGAGAGATCAAAAGTCAACTCCATGAAACCTTTTTGAGAAACACCAATGATTATTAGATATGCTAACGGGAACACGTGAAAGCCTCTCCCATGAAGATCAGTCTTGAGTTTAGAATCATGCCATCAAATGTCGTGAGTTCGTTGGACGCATGATTTTTGAGTAAAAAAAGAAAAATCTCGGTAGGCTGAAAACCTGAAAGGGCGGTCTAGAAAAAAGTTAGAGTTAAAAAAAAGGACTCATCAAATCATGGCGTCATTTTCGCTCACAAGGCTCGTCAATGGTGAAAACTAGTACAGTCAAAGTGAGCACGAGAGTCTGTTTCATCATATGTTTGGATAATCATAACTTAGCCATGCAACTCAAAGTGAAGAAATGCCATCATTTCTACTATCCATATATTTTGGAAATATCTCTTGCCAACCCCGTTTGAGCTTACAATATTTTTTTTTCAAAACTCTGTTAGCCAGTCACCCCCC
>JAUTBS010399960.1:0-10240 GCA_032361285.1 Aequorea victoria | reverse complement strand
ATCTTCTTTGGATCCACCCGAATCCCATCTCCCGAGATAATGTGGCCCAAGAATACCACGCTGCTCAACCAAAACTCGCATTTGTCAAACTTAGCATATAGTCTGTGCTCTCTAAAAGTCTGCAAAATTATTCTCAAATGCTCCGCATGTCCTTTTTATTTTGTGAATAGACCAAAATATCATCAATGAACACAATCACAAACTTGTCCAGAAATTCCCGAAACACACGGTTCATAAGATCTATAAACGCGGTCGGTGCATTAGTTAACCCAAAAGGCATCACCTCAAATTCATAATGACCGTACCGAGTTCGAAAAGCAATCTTTGGTACATCTGTCTCCTTTACCTTCAACTGGTGATATCCCGACCTTAGATCAATCTTCGAAAACATACAAGCTCCCCGAAGTTGATCAAACAAATCATCAATTCTGGGCAACAGGTACTTGTTCTTTACCGTCATCCTATTCAACTGTCGATAGTCGATGCACATTCTCAGTGTCCCATCTTTCTTTTTGACAAACAAAACAGGCGCCCCTCAAGGTGACACGCTAGGTCGAATGAAGCCCTTTTCCAAAAGCTCCTGCAATTGGTCTTTCAACTCCCTCAACTCAACGGGAGACATACGGTAGGGTGCAATAGAGATAGGCAAAGTGCCTGGGTATAAGTCAATAGCAAACTCAATTTCTCTATCAACGGGCAATCCTGGTAAGCTACTCGGAAAGATATCCAGAAAATCACGAATAATAGGTATTTCAGAAATCTCCTCCTTCTCCACTTCAATTTCCACAATGTGTGCCAAAAACCCTTGGCACCCTTTCCTCAACAACTTCGTCGTCTTGAAGGCCGACACAAAACATACAGGTGTCCTGGCCTTCTCACTATGAAAAATGAATTCCTTCTCTCCAGGGATTCTGAACACCACCCTCTTTTCAAAACAATCTAAAGAAGTATGGTATGTGGACAACCAGTCCATTCTCAGAATGAGATCAATCTCTCTCATGGGTAGGGGCATCACATCTATAATCATCTCGTGCCTTTTTACTTTCAAAGGGCACCCTCTATAAACTGTGTTAATCATCATTTCTTCCCCAAGTGGTGTGGTTATAGAGATGGTATGGCCTAGAGGTTCAGGTATGACTCCCTTTACTTGTGATATAAAAGTGGGTGCAACAAAAGAGTGCGTCGAACCGGGATCAACAAGTACATAAGCATATATGCCATGGACTAACATAATACCTGTCACCACATCGGGTGTAGCCCGTGCATACTGTCGTGTAATCGCAAAAACATGCCCTGGTGTAACTGATCTCTCCACAGCAATACCCTTCCCCTTGTTCTGTGATGGCTCTGTAGGCCTACTTTCCATAGTCCTCCTGCTCCCTACTGACGATGCAACCTGAACTCCCTGTTGCCCACAATTTGCCGCCATATGGCCCGGTTGATTGCATCGATAGCACACTATCTCCCTTTTTGGAAAATCTTTGATAAAGTGCCCAGACTCCCCGCATCTGAAGCACGTAAGGCCCCTTCCTTTCTCACTCTGGCTAATATTACCCACACTTGGTTGATTTCCTCGAAATCCGGTGCTCTTTGCCACAGAGGGAGTGCTTTGGCTTCGAAAAGCCAGTGGCTTACTTGTAGCATTCTTGAAATTTGTCTTCCTTTGCCTCTCTGAAGATGCACTACCAAACTTTCTCTTCTTGTGGTCTTCTCGCCTCCCAATACCTTCCTTGACATCCTTTTCGATCATACGGGTTGTGTTCACTAAATGAGCATAATTGATAATTCCCAGCCCCGTCAACGTCCTTCTAATAGAAAAATCAAGACCCCTCTGAAACCTTCGACATCTGGCCTCTTCTTCCTCTTGTACCAACAAAGGTGCATATCTAGACAATTCTGTAAACTTCATCTCATGTTCGGCCACGGTCATATCCTTCTGCACTAGTTTGATGAATTCCTGTTCCTTCTCATGTCTGTAGCTCACACGCTTGTATTGCTCGTCAAAGGCTTTCACAAATCGTGCCCAAGTAAGCTCCTGAGGTGTTGGAGGCTTTTTCCCCAGAATCGGCAATTTCAAAAGTCGTTCAGTTGCCTCCCACCAATTAGATGCTTACCTAAGAAACATAAAGGTAACAAGGTCTACCCTCTCATCCTCTGTTACCTCAAGACGATCAAGAATACGTACTGAGTCCTTGAGCCAATTCTCTGCTTCTGCAGGATCTAACGTCCCATGAAATTCTTTGGCTCCCAAGTCCTTAAACTGCTTCGCCTTTGATATGTCGCCTCTCCCCATCTGCATACTTAGCAAACGGGTATTGGCCTCGGTCAACTGGGCAAGGGCTGCTAG
This sequence comes from Aequorea victoria, assembly GCA_032361285.1. NCBI lineage: Eukaryota > Metazoa > Cnidaria > Hydrozoa > Leptothecata > Aequoreidae > Aequorea > Aequorea victoria. The sequence continues at coordinate 7,893 of JAUTBS010399960.1, read as the reverse complement.
AATCGCAGTCGTCTGATCAACTTGACTAGCTTGCCATACATGTTGGGGTACACCTTGCCCCTCCCCACTTTGATGCTCGAGGATGTTCAACTCTCCATCTGAGCTTTCCATCTCTACACCATGAACACGATTAGTTAAGATTCCATACATCAAACTCTGTCTTTTAGACTTATATATAGATATACAACAATGAAACATGCATGAGAGAAACACCTTAACTTTCCCTCAAAGATCTGTCATTACCATCTAGCACTATTAACCTACTTGTGACTGCTAGGATAGCTTTCCCAAATCTGTCTACTTACTATGATTTCTGAGAGGAATTTACGCCTATAGAATGCATTTCCAATCAGACTTCAAAGCCAGTCGAACGGACGTTTGAAGACAAAGGTACGACACCCCTAACTTCTACCATCAAGACTCATCTTAACTACCCACAACCTATATCCACACAGTGCCAACACACCTAGGTTTACAGAACCCATAAATCTAGGGCTTTGATACCAAAATGTCACACCCGCTTCCCCGGGGGTAGAGTTCCCCACTCGGAGTGAGGTGACTCACTCAACTAGTACAAAAATTTGTTCATACTCTTCAACAATCTTTGGATTATATACCAAAATGCCTTCATTTATCTCTGATTAATCACCTCTCAAAGTACTTAAAACACTATTAAACGAGAGATACATCATTTCATAATAATTACACTTCATTATTTCCAAGTACAAAATCATAGAAGACCATCTACACAAAGGCTTAGGCTATATCGTCTTATCACTCCTCGACTTGGCACGTGTGGACAGCCGTCTATCCCAAAAAAAAAGTTATGAATCTGCAACCACAGGGTTACATGAGAGTGGGCTTAGTACAAAGTGAAATACAACAATAAAACATATAAATTCAATCTCAATTAAAGTTAATCCAACTAAGCATATACTTCATGAAACAATAACATCTTTCGGTCATGAACTATCACATCTTCATCTTATAGATATACATCAAGATCCATGATAATGCTTCGTATGCACATGATATGTCATCTTTTATCTTCTTTACATTACACGGCCCTCACCTTCGGGCATGCTCCAAAGGGGTGTGTACAATGCCCTCACCTTCGGGAATGTAGCACGACCCTCACCTTCGGGTATGCCCCTTGGAGTGTGCAATATTGCCCTCACCTTCGGGCTTAAATTAGATTCTTCTTTAATAAAATACATATGCAAATGCCATCACGTCATATGGTTACAACATCGTTAGAGATCATGCTATAACATCGATTATACGAAGATTAAACAAGTTAAACATTTTTCAACATTTTTCATCATGCTATCGTCTCATCATAGATACATAATTTCATGCAAAAGAGGATAAATCAAGCATCCCAAGAAAATCACATTCAACAAGGAAATTTACATCATACTTCATCTTGCTTTCAATTTGAGGCAAATACATGTTTTCTCAAAGAAATTGTTTAAAGGAAAACACGAGTATTTCATCATATTCCACTTTGAAAACTAGCCACTCTCACCTTGTATCAAAAAAAAGCTCCAAAGAAACTCTTCAAGAATGAGGCACCGAATCGTCTTCCTCCGTCACTTTCTTGGCACCTAAAGTCCATATACAAATAAATTAAGAAATGGCCTCAAATCTATAAAATTCCCTTCTTTAATGTTTTTATAGGTTATATATATAGGGAACATCTTTCGTTAAGGGACCGAGGGCTAAAAAGGTTTACAAAAGGTCCCAAAATATTGCACAAATAAAAAAGCTTCAGGCCTTCTTATGAGTCGACTCATAATTTTTATGAGTTGACACCTCCCATGGCCATGTAAGGCCTTAAGTTGACCTCTCGCCCATGGGTCGACATGGAGGCTTCCATGGCCTACCACCGCGCGCGCGCGCATGGGGCTGGGGTCGACACACCCACACCCCTTGATCGACTCATGCGTGCACCACAAAAGGGTTGGGTCGACTCACATTTCCACACGAGTCGACCCATAAAAACAATAGGTCCCTTCTCACATTATGAGTCGACACGCCCCCTCCCATGGGTCGACTCAAGAAACTAGTAGGTCCCTAGGCAAAACATGAGTCGACAACACCTCTTCCTGGGTCGACTCATGACTGGAAAACTGGTTTATACCCTAATTTGACGTTTTCACGGGTTAGGCTCCGTTTGGGGCGAATTTAATGGGTTTTTCTACCTCTAAAATGGTCCAACAACACCACAAAATTGTCCTCTATCAATCCCTCAACCTTCAACACTCCATTGAACAATATGTAATCCGAATTTAACAAAGATTAGATGATAAACTTCAATAAAACTTCCGTTTCTTCCTTCAACCGAAAACTCAACAAAAGAAATTGAATTTTTTATAAAACCTCAACCGAAAAATGGTTTTAATCCTTCAAGAAATAAAACATAAGAGTCTACAATCAACTCAAAAACAACTCATCTTCATCCACAACAAACTTTCCCTCTCCAAACCACAAATCCACTCTCATAGCTCCAAAAAATCATTTCATCTCTCTAACAGAAAAATAGGAAAAACCAAAGAGAAGAAATGAAATGGAGTTTTCGATATTTAAACCAAAAAGGAGGTTAAATGTTCTTCCATGGAGGTCTTGTCTTTCTTTTAGAACTCAAAGAAAAGGATGGATTCTTACCTCCAAGACTTGGATGAAAGCTTTGGAAACAAAAATGGAGGGTTTTCTCCCCTCCACGATCCTGCTCCCTTCTTGTCCTAAACCTACGAGCTCCTTCTCTCTCTTTCTCTCTACTCTCCAGAAGCTTCTTGCCAACATGAAATGACAAGTTTCACCTACCAGCTACCTTTCTCCTGACTTATGTCAGGAGATCACATCACACACACCACTAATCACACTTCATTCCCTCTTTAAGAGGTGAATTACATAAGTTACCACTCCACTTCTAACAAATTACACCTTAGTCCCTCATTTAATAAAATTATTTAAGTTATTAATTTATGGGTTATTACACGATTACACAATCTTTTATGCACTGATTTTTCTGGTTATATATACATATATATAACTGTTAAACATATATCTAAATGCACTGTTGTATGTACATATATCATTCTTATACATTCTGGTCTTTGATTTCAAAGAGGTAAACATGGTATAATCATATTTGATTATTTGATTAATGGTTTAATCCTTAAACTTAAACGATAATCTAATAATATGGCGATGTGTATATATATATATGACTACGGTGTTTACAAAACCAAAATAGGGGGTTGATTTCTAACCTGTAATCACCCAACGGTGATGAAGACGAGGATGAAGAAGAGGATGGTGGTGCCTATGGTGGTCGATGCCAACGCCTGGTGGTGGTGGCAGTGGTGATTGATGGCTGTGATGGTGGTGAACAGTGGTGGCAGTGTCGCTGGAACAGGGGAGCGTGTAAAGGAGAGGGAGGTCGGGTTGTAGAGAGATATTTCATAGAGAGAAAAAGACTGAGAGAGTTTGAGAGGGTGGGGGATTCTGTTGATAAAAATGATTGATTTAAGAGGGAATGGGAGCAGATTTGGTGGGATAAATCCCACAAATCTCTCCCCCAGAACTTATCTTCTAATTTCAACGCTCATCAGTTAGGAATGTACGGCTGGCACATCAGCTACTCTCAATTTCTTCCTCATCTGCTGATTTTAATTCCTTTTTCTTATTATTCCTTAATTAATTGGATGCTAACAAATTTAATTTATTACACCAATTTATCCAAAATTTTATTATTATTAATTAACTTAATATTTCTAAATCTTCTTTTTAATACTTTATTTAACTATATTTTTATTTGATTAATTCATTTGTTAATTAATTAATTTATTTATTGAATTAATAATTATTTTTAAATTTTTAAATTTTTATCAGATTTTACAATTATCGACGGTTTGTGAAAGGGTTCTCTCGCATTGCCCTGCCGCTTACCAGCCTCACTTGGAAAGGGGTAAAATTTGAATGGACAGATAAGTGCGAGCACAATTTTCAGGAGCTCAAAGAGAGGTTGACATCGACACCATTTTTTTCTCTGCCAACGAAGGGAGAAAATTTTATGATATATAGTGATGCATCTCGCCAATGGTTAGGGTGTGTTATGATGCAGCACGGTAGGGTGATAGCTTATGCTTCACGCCAATTGAAGGTTCATAAGAAGAACTACCCCACACAGGACTTGGAGTTGGTAGCTATTATTTTTGCACTGAAGATATGGCGGCACTATTTATATGAGAAATCTTGTGAGATCTACACCGATCATAAGAGTTTAAAGTATATTTTCACGCAGAATGAGCTTAATCTGATGTAAAGGCGATGGCTCGAATTGTTGAAGGACTATGATGTAGAGATTCATTATCATTCGGGAAAAGCAAATGTAGTGGCTAACGCTTTGAGTAAGAAATCTTCGGGAGGTAGCATGGCGTCATTGATAGTCCAACAGTCATTATTAAAAGATTTGAGAAGGATGGGAGTAGAGATATTGTAATATGGAGGCACTATTTTGTGTAGTCAGTTGACGGTAAAGTCGACATTGTTGGAGAGAATCTGTGTGGCTCAACATGATGATCTTCAATGCAAGAAGAATGTGAAAGAATAGCTTAAAGGCGAATGTATAGATTTTAGCATCAATGACGTTAGAGTTCTCAAATTTAGGGATCGAGTGTGTGTACTTGCCAATGAAGAGCTAAGAAAAGAGATTCTGACCGAAGTTCACAGTTCTGTGTACAACATCCATCCGGGAGGTACTAAGATGTATAGATACCTTTGGAAACACTTTTGGTGGAATGGCATGAAGAGAGATATAGCAGAGTTTGTGGCGCAGTGCCTTACCTGTCAGCAAGTGAAGATCGAGCATCAAAGGCTAGCGGGAAAACTTCAACCATTACCACTACCCGAGTGGAAATGAAAGAACATCACGATGGACTTTGTGTCTGGATTGCCTCTTACGCGTCGTGGGCATGATGCAGTTTGGGTAGTAGTGGATCGACATACGAAGTCAGCACACTTCATCGCCATCAAGATGACTTACTCGTTGGATCATTTGGCGTAGTTGTATGTGAGAGAGATAGTCAGGCTTCATGGTTCACTTGTTTCCATGGTTTCTGATCGTGACCCTCAGTTCGTTTCTAAGTTTTGGAGTTCCTTGCAGTCAGCTATGGTTACTCGGTTGGATTTCAATTCAGCCTATCACCCGCAAACCGATGGTCAGTCGGAGGGGACCATTCAAACTTTAAAAGACATGTTGAGGGCTTGTACGTTAGAATAGAAGGGTAATTGGGACGATCAGTTAACACTGATGGAGTTCTCATATAATAACAGTTTTCACTCGAGTTTGGGAGTAGCACCATATGAAGCCTTGTACGGGAAAAAGTGTAGATCCCCTTTGTGTCGGTACGAAGTTGGCGAGAGACAGCTTTTCGGACCAAATTTGGTGGAGGATGTAACTCAGAAGATTGCAGTTATTCGGAATAAGCTTCTAGCAGCTCAGAGTCGACAAAAGAGTTATGCCGATTCACGTAGGCAAGATTTGGAGTTTGTTATTAGCGATATGGTATTTGTTAATGTTTCACCGTGGAAGGAAGTTATGCGCTTTGTCAAGAAGGGGAAGTTGAGTCCCCGATACATTGGACCATTCGAGGTTTTAGACCGTGTTGGAGAGGTGGCTTACCGTGTGGCTTTGCCACCGAGTCTCGCAGGAGTGCAGAATGTGTTTCATGTGTTGATGCTGAGAAAATACGTCTATAACCCAACGTACGTGGTGGATTATGAGCCACTTCAGATTCGTGAAGACTTGACCTACGAAGAACAGCCTGTATAGATTCTTGACACCAAGGAAAAGGATTTTCAGAGTAAGTAAATTCGTCTCGTCAAAGTCCTTTGGAGAAATCACAAAGTGGAATAAGCTACATAGGAGCGCGAAGATGGGATTCGTGAACGGTACCCATTTTTGTTCGCGTAAGGTTAGTCTTCTAATTTCGAGGACGAAATTGTTTTAAGGGGGGGAAGAATGTAAAATTCGGTAAAATTCTTAAAATTTTAAAACTAATTATTAATAATTACTTTTTTTATTTAAAATTAAACTAACTGAATAAAAATATAAACAAATAAAATAATAAATTAACTAATCAGAATGACTTAACCAACTACGAATATAATTAATAGAAATAATAAATATTTCGGAAAATTTAATCAATAAAATAAATTAAATCGTTAGCGTCGATTTAAATCGAAAAAATTCTGAATCACCAATTATAAAGGGGAATTCCTTTTCTTTTAATGCAGTAGGAATTTTCTAGAATGGCAGAAATTTAGGAAGATAATTTGAATTTTTGGGAGATAAGCTCAAAGGAGGGATCTTTGAGATCCCTTCCTAAAAATCTAATCTTTTGTTTCCTAATAAACTAATCCCTCCCTCATTTATCTCCCTCAAGAACGAGCTTCCTCTCTCTCTCATTACCCTCTGCTCCTCCAGCTCTCTCTCTCTCCCAGCTCTCATCTCTCTCAGCTCTCAGCCTCTCTCTCTCTGACTTCGCCGCAGCCATCGCCAAGCACCGCTGATGTCGCCATTGTTTACCGCCTTCCCCTTCCTCCAGTTCGTTCTCTCTCTCCCTCCTCTGTTTCTATTATATATATAACAGATGAAATATATATAATAGATATATATATATAGCAGATTAAATATATATAACAGATTAGATATATAATATATATATATATAACAAATTTTGTATGAGAAATATATAACATGTTATATATATATATAACAAATTTCATATATAATATATATATAATAGACTACGCATATAAAACATGCAATGAAGATATACATCCTTATGAAAATAAACCTCTTAGAAACATGATAAAATAAGTCACATAATGCATAAAAATGTAAGTCATGAAGGAAGATTATGAAAAAGGACCCAAAAATTAGCCCTGGAAGATCCCTAGTTCGGCCCTCTGGTGTATTCTCTCAGGACGGAACCCACCAGCGTCCGGACGGAGTTCACCTACCCTGAAAAATAGCCTCTGTTCTTTTTCGTCCGGATGGAGATCGTCCGACGTTCGAACGGTGATGGACTGAAATCGTCCCTTCGTACTCTGTTGTTTTTCGTCCGGATGGGCTACCCCCAGCGTCCGGACGGTGACATCTAGAGGTTGATTCTTGTCTATGTTGCAGATCGCCATTTGATTCCGATCTTTGTTCTTCGATCTGAACGAAATAAAACAAAGATACAGAAGGTATAGGATGAAAAAATTACATTTTTAAACCCATTTGTTAAAACTTGTTTGGACAAGGATCTAATAATAAATTAAGTTATTAAAAATTAATCTAACACCAAAATACTTACAAAATAAATTACCAAATTAAATCCATTGTTAAGGTTCTGTTTGGGCAAGATTAAATAATAAAATTAAATTAAAGATTAAATTAAACAACAGAAAAATGAATTAAAATTATATTAAATGATAAGGGTCCGCTTGGTCAATTAAATAGCTTATTAGCTTATTTTGGAATCTTGTTTTATACATTACATTATCAGGTTGACGTAGGTTGCGTCCATTGCTATTCAGTTTATTAATTTCAGCAGATATCATGTGAATGACTGTATGCAACATATTTTCAATAAAAATTTTATATATTTTCTCAACTGTTTTAGTTAAAAATTTATATATCTGTATGTTTTAAAAAAAATATGTACTGTACTATCTTTTTCTGTTACAAAAATCATGGTAGAAAAATTTTAGTGAGATAAAATATTTTTATTCATTTATTTATGGTGCGATCATGATATATATTAGGACCATGTGAAAGTCCAGAGAAAAGCCCTCTACGGAGGTGACTCTGGCCTACAAGGAAAAATACCCGACCTG
>JAUTBS010399949.1:0-10240 GCA_032361285.1 Aequorea victoria | reverse complement strand
CACTAGTGGAATACTCAAGTGTGATCTTGAGAGAGTGGACGTAGGCCGGGATTTGGCCGAACCACTATACATCGTGTCTTGTGGTTTGCATTCTCTTTTCCCTCATCTCTTTTACTTTCCTCGCACTTTAATTATTCTTTTTCCGCTGCTTTATTAATCGATAACTAAGTGCTTAAGAAAGAAATCGAAAAGAGACCATTAGGCCTTTTAGTTTCCATACAACCTATTCACCCCCCTCTAGGTTGCACCTACGGACCAACAGTTATATTCAAATTAACCACATCAGTTTTTCAAGAAAATCAGAAATTCCAGAATTTGTCAAGTTCCTTTAAAATTCCTTTAAAAATACTAAATGATCATGAAAAATTTATGAACATTTTCAGAGAGCTCGATTAGGATGTTGTCTAAGTTTCCCATGAATAAGTCGAGACCTAAAAGTCATCATACATAAGGGTAAAAATTCGTGGAACACAGACTGTCCAAAAATGGACTTATTTTGGAAAATGGGCTCCGTTTGGTCACAAACTTTGAAAATTAAATTCAAAAATTATTTTCAAAAAGTCCTTTTAGAAAAAGTTTTTAAAATAATATTGAAAGAAAAAATGTATTTGGTTGTTAAAGTTCAGAATTTATTTTTACTACAAAAAATTATGAAAAGATGTTTGGTGGACATTTTGGAGAGGTTGACGATGATGAGCGATGACGAAATCTTTGATGCTCATCAGGTGGTAGTTGGGACGAAAAACGCTTTTCTGAAAAATGAAAAACTCATTTTTGCTGTTCTCATCTTTTGCCTCTTTTTTAATTTATTTTTCTGAAAAATTAGATTGAATTATTTTTACCAAATACGTTTTCACTCTTTCGGGATTTTTTTTCTTCTAAAAAATAGAAAAAAATGCAACCAAAGGAGGTAATTTTCTCGAAATCTTTTCAACCAAACTAGGTGTTATAAATTTTGGGTGAAGCTAGAATCCTACACACTTTTTTTCATATTTGGCTCATCTCAAGGGGATTGTTATGGATTTTTCTAAAATTCGTCAAAGTTGTACGTTTTACTGCTAATCAAACGCAGTTTGTTCAAAATTAGCATAGGGATTCTAAAATTCATTTTTAAGGCTAATAGAAAATCATAAATGCTCATGAGATGTTAAAATAGCTCCATGAAAAATAAATTTTAATTTTACTAAAGTATGATAATCACGAAAATTTCTAGAAAGGTTATTTTATCTACAGTTTTATACTAAACTTAGTATCTTTTTACTTTTATCACCTTTCTTTCATCTTTACACATACAAGCCTTAAATCAAAGTAACATATGAACACATTACATCTAATAAACTATCTCATGTATCATCTAGTCACACATTCAAATCACAATAACTACTCCCTAGAACAAGAATATTCCTTTATTTATTTCTTAGATTCATGGATTCCATCCTTTCTTATCTTAACTTATTTTATGTTAGATAGTGATGAGATTAAGAAATTGTTACTAGGGAGAGAAGTGTAGAGTTAGAGAGGTCTCTTACATTATAAATTTATTGATCAAAGAGGTTGAACTTAGTTTTAGTCCACCTTTCCTTCATTCTTTTTCTTCTTTCTCCTTCTTATTTCTTCTCTTTCGCTCCTCTACTCTTTCTCTCTCACTCTCTCTCTCTCTCTTGGACGAATTCTTCTAAGAGGGAAAAAGAGTTTGCAAGATGTTTTAAGTGTGTGGGAGAGTGTAGGTTTATATAGGCAAAAACTTGGGTGCTAAAAAATCATTTTGCCCCTCATTTAGTTAGGAATTTAGTTTGATTTCAATTAAGTTACATTCTAGCTATAGTTTAGTTCCTTTGGTTTGGTTAACTTCTAACCATAGCTTGGAACCAAGATTGCTAAGACCATGTTTGGAAAAATAAATTAGAAACAAAGACAAACCTAATGCCTTATCAAGTACAAGTCATTTAATTCTTTAATTTTCCTAATTTTCTTTTCTTTCTTTATTTTTTTTCATTATGTCACATCACCTCTCCCTTCTAATGGGGACCTAGCCACACACACACACCCATATATATATATATATATATATACTATATTTTTCTCATTTTATGTTTAAATGTTTATATGGTCCCAAAGTAATTTATGTGGGTTAATTTCATTTTCTTGAGCCTAATACATTGATTTGGACCATAGATGATTAGTTGGACTAACGATCTTGTTTTTGGGGGTCATAAATGATTTTATATATATTTTGGCTTTAATTTATATTTTAGATTTTAACCCATTAATCATCCTTTGAGTTTCTAGTTAAGTAAATCATACTTAAGTTCTAATTACTTGATTAGTCTTGGATTAAAAACTTTGATCTTTAAATTTCTTTAACTTCAACTTTTATATTCATGTATAACTTATTGAGTTCATTAGGTCATTCATGTAAGTCATGTTTCTTTTGATTTTAGAGTTTATAAGGCTTATGTCCATTATTAGTTGTTTAAACTAAGTTAGAGAATTCTCCATGTGTTTTTAAATTTTTATTTGAGTTTCTTGAGTTTACTTGATTTTTATGACCTATGTATGTTGAGAATTTTTTATTCATGGAGTTTGGTGTTGAGTCATTAGCTTTTAAAGATTCGTGGTTGAGGTTATTACTCAAGTTGGTCAACTTATTTTTAAATTTAAAAAGATTTAAACTTTTTTTTCTTACTTGAGTTTTCTTTTTGTTTTTAACTTTCTAGATTTTCTTTTGATAATCTCTCATTTACATGTTAATATCTTGTTTCCTCGAGTGTTTACAACACTACTTGCAAGTCACTTCAAGTTAAGCAAGAATTCGTGTCCCTCTTCTAAAGAAGAGAGAGAATATGGAGGCAGTCATGTACTCATCTATAGTAGAAAGTTTGATGTACGCTATGGTTTGCACCCGGTCAAACATTGCTCACGTTGTTGGCATTGTGAGCAGGTTCCTCTCCAATCCAGGAAGAGATCATTGGGAAGACGTCAAATGAATTACTTTACTTCAAAGATGTGTTTGTGTTTTAGGGGAGCATATTCACTATTGGAAGGTTTGAAAGATGCTGACATGGCAGGTGACATTGATAGTCTGAAGTCAATATTTGAATTTCTATTCACTTTCGCAGAGGTAGCTACATCATGGTAGTGCAAGCGGAAAAAGTATATTTCTTTTTCTACAACTGAATTAGAGTATATAACAGCTGCTTATGCTGGAAAAAAGATGTTATGGTTACAAAGATTCCTTCAGAAATTGGATTTGAAGCAGATATAGTATAAGATATATCATGACAGTCAGAGTGCGATTGATCTGTGTAAGAATTTAATGTACCACTTCCATACGAAACACATTATTATTTGCTATCACTGGATACACGAAACAATTGAAAAATAGTTGTTGAAGTTAGTAAAGATTCACACCGACAAAAATCATATAAATATGATGACGAAGGCTGTGTCCAAAGATAAGCTTGATATTTGCAGAGATGTGGTCGGAATGGACTCTAACTAAGGAGTTATCGGTGACACACTCTCTCTCTCTCTCCAATGAGTGTAGATGGAGAGAATTTCTAGGGTTTACACCCGAATGGAGATAATGCTCCTTGCAGACCCTCCCTCGGAAGCAAGGCCTCGTGTGCCTTGTGTTTCATCTTCTCAAGGCCCTTTAATGTTCCCAGATCTCCATTAATGGTTTATCATCTCAAGGCACCAATTGAACCTGCTGCCTTCAGCAATTCAATGCTATTTCTCACATCTACAGGGTCATCATTGTGCTTGGACAATTTTAGCATCTCAAAGCACGCAGCAAGCTGCTGCTTCTTCTTGTTGGACATGAGGCTTGTATTGCCTATATGTATACATGTCTATGCAAGTGTAGTAGTGAGACAGAACAAATAAAACAGTGGAGAAAAACAATGTGTTGAAAAGCTGTGTGAGTGCAAGAGTGAAAAGTGAGGTGAGTAATACACTGTGTGAGTGTATACCGAAAGAGAAAACTGTGAGTTGAGAGATTAAAACTCCTCCATTGTACCCACTATTTTTATAGTGGAATTTATCCTCTCTCTTTCTGAACGTAGGCACCTATTGCCGAACCACGTAAAATTGCTATGTCTTCCTTCTTCTGTTTGTGGTTATCATGCATCATTCGATCCTAGCATTTTGAATATAGCACAACATTAAATGTAAAATCACCTTGAAAAAGTTCTACGAATAATGCTTGGATCATAGTTCTTCCTGCTAAGTTATCATTGTGAAGTTTAGCCTTCATATTGTAGACAATTCTTAATATTGCTTGAAGTTTTGTGTTTCTTTGCACGAGTAAAGAATGAATTATGCATAGTGGTATCCGGAATCTAGTCATTTCTTTGGTGCTTATTATTTCTTCTTTTGACAAACATGACCAAGCGGATGTTCGAGCATGTCAATGAAAAGTTCATGATTATGAGATATGTTTTTTATTTCAAGCGCCCAAAAACCATCAACTTGTCTCTTACTTTGAATTTCAAAAGAACAATTTATAAGACGAGATGCCATTTTCCTTTGTCGATGCTCCATTGGAACATGCCATTTATTTCGATAACAACCACCCATATCACAACCAAATGGTCACATATCTATCTATTTTTGGAGATTTAATAGTTATTGCAGTACGGTTAGTCATTATATGCATAATCTCATAAAAGCACACTAGTAAGTAGCTAAATGGATACTGCGGTATATTCTGGGAACTGTAGATCTTGGTTTGAAATTGAAGAAAGGTGATTCGCTTGATAATCTTGTTATTGGCTATGTTGATACAGACTATGCTGGAAATCTTGATAAGCGTCGTTCAACTACTAGTTATATGTTTACGATGGTTGGATGACCAGTGAGTTGGTAATCTATTATTCAGTCAACAGTTACACTATCAACAATAGAGGCTGAATATATGGCTATTTCAGAAGCCATAAAGAAAGTCATTTGGTTACAGGGATTGGTAGCAAACTTGGGAATCGAGCAAGAACAGGTTATCGTCTACTGTAACAGTCAAAGTACAATTCATTTAGCAAAGAATGAGGTGCATCACTCCCGCACGAAGCATATTGATGTTCACTTTCACTTTATTCGTGAGATTCTAGAAGAAGATGACATATTACTTCAAAAGATCAGTACATCTGATAATCCGGTAAATATGTTGACAAAAGTTGTCACTCGGGTCAAGTTTCAACACTATTTGAACTTGATCAATCTCTCATGTTGTTAAGCACCTGAGGGTGCACGGTGCCTCTAGGCTCATCTGATGGCAGCATTGATTTGTTTGGAAGGCAGATTCTCGCCAATGTGGAAATTGTTGAAAAATTGACTCAAATCAAATTTTCTCGCCAACCCAAATCTAGATTGATTGACATTCACCCACCAAAGCCCCCATTGGTGACACAATAGAAATTTTGAATTTTACAAAGTCATTTTTGTTGAACTAATAAGATATTTTTCACATTTTGAGTTCACATTTGCGAGCTCTTCTATATATATGTATCAAATCTGAGTTATAAAAGTGTGTAAGGAAGAGAGAAAGAAGTGAGAGAGAGTTGTAAAGAATTTATAATTTTCTTTGTAATCAGTAAATTCATAGTGATATTCGCTACTCGTGGACGTAGGCAATTGGCGAACAACGTAAATTTCTTATCTCCTATATTTGTGTGTGAATTCTAAGACTTCTTGCACGTAAATTCTTCTGGACAAGGATCTTTTTGACCTCTAAATGGTTTCGATTCAGCATGTGTTTGTTCTTTTTAATCTCGTAAATCTGATATTTTTTTTTTCTTCTCATCTCCATGTACTGCGTGAAGTTTTATTTACTAAACACTCAAAATTTAGTAATAACATTTTTAAAAATTTGAAGGATGATGATGTGGGTGCTTTCGCTTGGAATGAAACAATTTAGGGGCTAGGCGGATTATTCAGATGGAACATTCATAAAATTTTATATGCAAAAAAATTAACTTAAAAAAAAATTATTATATGAATTTAATAAGGCTTGATTTATTAAGATATTTTTTTGTACCTTTTAGATTTTTGACTTTTTTTTAGTGAAAAACACAAAAAAAAAAATAATGAATTTATTTAGGCCTCATTTGGTAACATTTACTACTTTTCTATTCTTGTTTTTAAAAATTTTATAACCTATAAACAAAAACATGTTTGATAATTATTTTCATTTTTAAAAAAGTATAAACAGTTTTTAAAATTTACTAAATTTTTAGAAACAAGAAAATGTATTTTCACTTATTTTGTAAACAACTAATAAATTATCCGTGCCTGAAAGCACTTGTTGATATACTTTATTTCTTAAATTAATTTTGGACAATAATCAATAATAAAGAACTATTTATAGCAATATTATACTGAAACTTAATTTAAACACAATCTTAAAATTTTATTAATACAATAACGTATATGGTATTTGAATATACTCACTTACGCCATCTACTATCAAATATAAAAATAAATAAATAAAATATTTAAATTCTTAATACACTCACGATTAATTTCTAAAATAAGAAAAAAATAGTTAAAAGAAGAATATGCATATATAGAGTTTAAACTCCAATAAAAACTAAAGTAATTAAATATTATAAATAAATAACAATTGCTCATGATAATAATAAATTAGAGCTTATTTTGGATGAGAAATAAAATACCATGTATTTAAATTTCAAATTAAAAAGAGAGAAGATGGAGTGTGCTTTCAAGCATTTGATTGAATTAATTCTGATATTTAAATGTGGGGAGAGAATATATTTTTTAAAAGTTATATTATTAGTTGTATGTGTAAAGACCTGAATTTTCATAAAATCTAATCTAGGTTTAAACACACCATAAATTCTTCACAATAAGTACAAACCCTAGAATTAAATCTATAAATAAAATTATGAATTTAACTTAATGGACTTATGAATAAAGTATTGAGAATAAAGTTTGGTCTTCTAGATCACAACCCAAATATGAAATTTTGGGCTAAAATCCAACATGAAATTTTAAGCTCATAAACTCATAAATTAAATTAATAGGCCCAAATTAAATTCTAGAGCCCAAATAATTAATTCAAGGCCCACTCAATGAAGAAATCTTAGAATTTTCAAAAAAATACCCAATTTTTAATAAAAAACCAAAATGGGGCCCACATAATTTTGTAATTATAAAAATGAGAAAAAAACCAAAAATGACATCATGCCAAACACCTCCTTGGCCGGCCAACCTCTTCCCTACCATGAGAGTGGTGTGATGTGACCATTGATATGACTATTTTTGAAAAAATAAATAAAGAAATGAAGGAGAAATGTTATGATGGGACCTTTATCCATTTTAGAAGCAATCAAATTTTAAGACTCCAACTCTTCTTCTCTCATAATTATTTATTTGTAGGAGATAATTATACACATAAATATACATTAGCAGAAAAAGAATACAGAAAATAACTAAATTAGAGAAGAAAACTAGTCAAAGAAAGAATAGTAACTTGAGAGAGTTTTTGGAAGACTTTTTGCAAGAACCCCAATTCTCATCATTTGGATTTGATCTCACACTTAAATCAAACTATTTCCCCCATGTCATCAAGTCCTCTTTTGGAAGATTTTGTTGCCAAAGAAATCATCAAGATGAGGGGACCTTTGATGGACTAATAAAGAAAAGAAAATAAAACTAAAATTATGAAATTATCTCTCTCCTCCTAGCCTATAAATAGAACCACTCTCCTCACACTTCAAACATTATTTTCTCCTCCCCACTCCCTCTCTAAAATTGGTCCACCAAGAGAAGAAAGAAGAGGAAGAGCATAAAAAGAAGAAAGAAAGGAAGAAGAAAGAACAAGAAATGAGGAAAAGAGAAAATATATTAAAGCTAAGTCCTAACATATTTTGATTAAGAACAACCAAGTAAGAAGCTTCTTCAACTCTCTATTTCTCTCCTAATATCATCTTCTTATCTATAATCATTTCTAAGATAAAGGAAACATGGACAAGAATGCACAAGAATAGAGGTGAACCATGAAAACAAGAAGAGAATGTGTAGAACCTCATTTTAGAATTTTTTTGTAAAGATTAAAGACTAGGAAAAAATAATGTAAGAAATGTTTTTAAACCTTATGATGAACATATTATGTTGTTATGATGTGTTTGGATATGCCTTGGATGTATTAAAATAGGATAAGTTGATGTTTAATTATGTGTTATTGTTAGAATGTAACGAGAATAGTGTGATTTTGAGGCTACTCCAAGAAATTCGTGTGAACTAAAATTTCTCCAAATTAAAATTTGTTTCACATAGAGCCTTTTCAGGATGTCTCGAGTATGTGTTATTTTTGGTTGGACCCCAAAATGTATTTTTGAATCCTTATGCAATTTTTTATGTTTCCGTGATAGTGAGGCAGAAAAAGATCCAACTTTCAACCCTTGTAGTTTATTCTAGAAATATTCCCTTGCGATGAGTCACCCATCTCGAGAAAGGTCTATGGGTCTAGTTTCATACCCTTTTTACAAAACTCACTTCGGATTAATATAGTTTGAGATATCTTATTTTTCCCAAACAGACCCCTTTTTCGAAAGATTCCGTGTCATGAATTTGTAAGCTACTTTCTGTTCACAACCAGTTCTAGATTCTACCGTGTGAAGTTTAGGTAAGATCAACATCAATCTCTCTGTACAATTTCAGAATTTTACAGTAAGGTTTAGTAGTTTTAAAGTATTTTTAAAGATCTATGGCAGATTTTGAGATTTTGTAATTTGTTGGGAAAGGTTATGTTTAAGTCCTTACCTACTCTTGTGTCATGTTTGTTTCTTTTTAATATCATCCATGGGGATGAATGAGTTTTATGACTATGTTAAGAGTTTTATGATCTTAGTTTTGTGTTATAACATCTCTCATGCATAACTTGGGTCTTAGGTGGGGGTATTCACCTTGTGTCTAGCTTGGCTAGGTTTGACTTTTGATAAAAGGTTATTGTGTTAGAGAAGTTCACATGGTTTGTGACTTAGGTATGATCTTGTGATGGAGTGGGTGGTTTCCCTTCCATGTTGTAATCTTGTGATGAAGTGGGTGATTTTCCTTTCATATTGTAACCTTGTGATGGGTATAGTTATTGCTATGGTGCACCTGGCCGGACTTATGAATATAACAACAGACTCGTCACGACTCGTGAGGGAGGAAGTTTTGAGGCAAGGTCGGTAACGAACTGAGTTCGGATTCTTAGCCTGACTTTATCCCGCCGTCCATGGGGCATTCATAGACTAGTGGAGTATGTCAATCGCTACGGTTCATGGTGTGATAAGGCAGGTCTTAAGATTGCTTCAAGCCTGGGGCTCGCATGAACCGGTGGATATTTAACCCACTATGAGTCATGGTGACCACCAATGGGGGACCGAATCGTGGCTCTCTGGGATTATGTTTCAGAAGTCATAGGATGTGTAGTTGAGTGTGTGATCCTTTCGGCATACAGAAATCATTGTCAGGAATCAGAGTTCCATCATTGTGCATATCATACTTTATTATTTGTTGTCGTTATGTATTATGTGTTAAAAATGTTGAATTTAGGGGTTTCTTTCTAGGTTTACAGCTCGTGGCGTTTCATGCCAGAATTTGAAGAAGTGATAATGGCCGAAGATCACATCGATGAATACATGGAGTCGTAGCTCACTTAATCATGCGGCATCTGTGCCAGAAGAAGTATATTTTTCTAATTTCTTTAAAATCTTGTGGGAATGTAATGTACAATTCTAAATAGGATGTGGAAAATGTAACACCCTAAAAATTCAGTTCGTTATGTGACATAATTATAGTAAATATGGTTATTCTATATACGACATTCCACACGAATTAATATTTAACATATAATAATAATATTTTGCGTTCTTGCACTACACATTTTACGCCTGTTTGATATTACAAGCCAATAAAAATTAAAAAAAAACTACAAAAAGTACAAGTCTTCAATTCTTGATCTTCACATGAGCCACGGCTCGACATACTCCTCGTATTGCTCCTCAGTAGCGGGCTCTTCTTCAATTCCTGGCATGAAACGCCATGAGCTGTGAAACCTAGAAAGAATCTTCCGAACCCAAAATTTTTAACACTTAATACATACAACAGGATTTAATGAAGCATGATATGCAATAATTATGTAAACCCTGAATCACGACCAGGACTCCTTTACGCCGAAAGGATCCGACAAAACTCAACTACCCAAACTTGAACACTTACCCACTTACCAATTTAA
>JAUTBS010399938.1:0-10241 GCA_032361285.1 Aequorea victoria | reverse complement strand
TACAACTGCACTCCAATTTAATTATCTCAGATAATTACGATATTGTCGAGTTATATAACAAATAGTATGATTCTTCGTGTTAAGTTTTCAATATCTGCTTAGTGAAATTTAATTACTGACAATTTAATTTTACTAACATCTACAATCCTTGATTACCAAATTCAACTTATTTGATATACTACCGAATTAAATTAATAATTCACTGATCCGATTTACTGATAGTAATAAAACTTATGAATTTATCAAGGGGTATTATAATTCAGAATTATTTTGGACACAAATTTCTCCAAAATATAACACTGATTATATTCTAATATTTATTACCCAAACTATAGGGTCTATTGAAACAATAAGATTGAATCTCGCCCGTAAATAATAAAATATTAAAACACGTAAGAATTTAATATTTCTCGGAATTAAGAATCTATAAGCTCTCGCAGCAAACTGTGAAATTGTATAAGTCCAATCATGTCAGTATATGAACTTTAATTTTATTTTTGGTCCTATTCAATACATTCCTGATGTACCGAACACAAACTCGCTTGAATTATCAAAAAAAATTATGTAATTAGGATAAATAACTGAAATTGTGTTCGCACCTATACCGATAGGATGTCAATCATATCTAGGTTGTGAACTAATATAATTATACAAGAACTGAATTTTTGATCTTCTGTAAGTAAACCAAGCTCTACTTACCAGAATTTATACTGTGTATAATTACCGACATTCTGCATATTAATTATAAATAATTAATAATGCATTTTTACAAATACAGATATAATTGAACTTAGACAATTCATTATATTATTAAAAAATAATATAAAATATCCAACACTGGTTTTATATAAAAACCCCAACAATTGGACCCACCAGAGGGCCCTCCACGCGTCGAGAATGTGCCAGCGACAGTGGCGGTCCCCACAGTCGAGCCCTGACCCGTCTTGGTTCCACGGGCCCTTTTACTACCTCACAACCCGAGGACATGCTGAATAACTTCAGCATTGCTCAGGCCAAGATGGTTGACTTGCTCGGGGACGTCAATGCCACTCTTGTTGATGTCGGGACAACCCCTATTGCGAAGGATTTGTCATTTTATTTTGCTTACTGAGGTAAGCTTTATTTTTGTCGTTTTACTTTCATTATGGTTTTCCAAGCTTGCCTCCATATAGAGTGGTCCAAGGTGGGTTACCTTGGGGGTGGGGCTAGCTCAACTGTATATGCTCCCGCTTCGCATCAAAATCTCAGTCAACCAAATCAATCTAATCAATTGGTTCAAGGTAAATAACAGGAACTAGGTAGATATAGTGGAAACATTTTGTTATGGTGGAGAGTGGGAAGATTTTCTATTTTTACTGTAACTAATTTCATTGTATATGTTTTATTGTAGGCTTGTGCTCGGGCAGTCCATCTGTCCAACTAGTGCTAACAGCGCAAAACCTACGTCATCGCGGAGAGTAAGAAGGCCAATGCTTTGCAAACTGACTTCTCGAAGCAAGGCAATGAGCTAAAAAAGGCAAAGGTCGATCTTCAGCGGACCGCTGCTCGAGCCAAGGCCAAGGTGGCTGGGCTTATGGCTGAGAGGGAGGCAGCCAAGAAGGTCAAGGAAGAGGCTGAGGCCAAACTGGGCGAGGCGGAGGCGAAGGCAACTACTGCAGAGAAGAAGACTGCAGAGGCTCGAGCCCAAGTGCTTGAACTCTCGGCCAAACTGGCCAAGGTCGAGTTGGAGGCAATCAAGAGCTTCATAGCTTCTAAAGAATATAGCGTAGAGACCATTGATTACTTTATCAGCGGTTTCAATGCCATGAAGGTTCGGGACGCCGCTGCCTTCAAAGAGATTGACTTCTCCCATTCCTCTGAGACGCCCGCCCTGCCCCCAACCTGATCTCGCCCTTTTCTCCCTTTTTTGCTTTCTATGTAATCTTCTTTACTTTTTTGTAAAAACAATTGATTATGAATGAAATGAATATTTTTTTTGAGTACTTTGTGATGCCTTTTTTCTGAATGCCTTGTCTCTCTTCTCTTGTACTTTTATTTTACCAAGTGTTGAATATCTCGGTCGGTCTTTCTAACTTGAATGAATTCTTCTTTTTTATACTAAATTTTATCTAAATCTTTAAGGTCTCGGTCGAGTTCTCTAGTAATCAAACCGTTGTTTTGATTGACCAGATCCTAACTCAATCTTTTGTAGAACTTACGAGTTATTTGGGCCTCGATCAGATTTTCACAACCCGTTTGCTGTTTTGGCCAACCAGATCCTGGGGTGATCCAGTTTGTAGAATTTACAAGTCTTTAGAGTCTGAGTCAGATTTTTAATCAATCTGACCATTAATTGGCCTGACCAGATCCTAGAGCGACCCCGTTGTAGAATTTCTCCAAGTCTTTAGGGTCTCGGTCAAATTCTCAAGCAATCCGACTGTTGATTGGCCTGGCCAGATCCTAGAGCGATCCAATTATAGAATTTACCCAAGTTTTTAGGGTCTCGATCAGATTCTCAAGCAATCAAACCATTCTTTGGCTGACCAGGTCCTCAAGTGACCTGGCTGTTGAACTTTGTCAAAGTCTTTGAGGTCTCGATTGGATTCTCAGGCAATCCAATCGTTCTTCGGCCGACCAGGTACGCAAGCGACCTAGCTGTTGAATTTTATCAAAGTCTATGAGACCCCGGTTGGATTATCAAAAAATCCAACCATTCTTTGGCCAACTAGGTCCTCAAGTGACCTGGCAATTGAATTTTATTGGGGTCTCTGACGTCCCGATTGGATTCTCAGGCAATTCAACCGTTCTTTGCCCGATCAGGTCCTCAAGCGACCTAGATGTTGAACTTTATCAGAGTCTTTGAGTCCCCGACTAGATTCTCAGGCAATCCAATCATTTTTTGGCCGACCAGGTCTTCAAGCGACCTGGCTGTTGAACTTTGTCGGAGTGTCTAAGGCCCCGGTTGAATTCTCACGCAATCCAATCGTTCTTTGTCCAACTAAGTCCTCAAGCGACCTGGCTATTAAACTTTGTCGAAGTCTCTGAGGCCCTGATTGAATTCTTAGGCAATTCAACCGTTCTTTGGCCGACCAGGTCCTCAGGCGACCTGACTGATGAACCTTATAGAATCTTTTGTAGAAAGAAGACATAAAGTAAAGACTGTAGGGAAAAGAGGATACTTTTATTAAGGACGTTTACAAGTTCTTAGTGGTAGTATTTTTTAAGCTGCTCAGCGTTCCATGCGTGTGAAAGTGTTTTGTCGTTCGCATCTTTAAGTCAGTACACTGAGATTGGACTCGATCTTCAACCTGGTAGGGTCCTTCCTAGATCGGTCCCAACTTTCCCTCTTGGGGATCTTTGGTGGCGAGTGAAATATTTTGGAGTACCAAGTCTCCTATTTTGAATTCTCTTCTTCTGACATTATTGTCATAGTACTTCTTCATTCTTTGTTAGTAGACAGTTGTTCTGAGAGCCGAGGCCTCTCAAACTTCGTCTATCTGATCTAAGCCTTCTTTGAGAGCTTGATCATTTATGTTTTCATTGAAGCTGAAGGTTCAGTGGCTTGCTAATCTGATCTCTACTGGGATGACAGCTTCACTCCCAAAGGCAAGCATGAATGGGGTCTCACCTGTTCGAGTTTGTACTGTCGTTCGGTTTGCCTAGAGAACATTTTGGAGCTCTCATTCGGTATGTCTAGAGAACATTTGGGAGCTCCTCGGCCCACAGGCCTTTTGCTGACTTTAGCTTTGTCGTAATCATCTTTAAAAATTTTCTATTGGTTACCTCCACCTTCCCATTGGCTTGTGGATGGGCAGGGGAAGAGTATCTATGGTCTTTTACTCAGTAATCTTTGCCATCAGTTCTGCTTCGACCCATTTGGTGAAGTAGTCGATTGTTACTATCACAAACTTCCCCTGTCCTCTCCCGATCGGGAATGAGCATATAATGTCAATTCTCTATTGGGCAAATGCCAAAGAGGTAGTGAACACTGTGAGCTCTTCTGGTGGCTGCTTGGGGATGGCCGCGAACCTCTGACACTTTTCACACTTCTTGAAAAACTCTTCTGCATCTTTCTGTACTGTCAGCTAGTAGTATCCGACCCTTAGGATTTTGATTGATAAGGACCGGCCCCCTGAATGATTGCCGGAAATCCCTTTGTGTACCTCTATCATCATGTACTCTGAATCTTCTTTCGTGATGCACCGTAGATTAGATATCAAGAAGCCACACTTATATAGAGTATCATCGATAAGCACGTACTTACTTGCCCTGTATCTTAGCTTTCTTGATTCACCTCTGTCGGTTTGTAGCTGACCACTTTGTAGAAAGTTGATGATATCTTTTTCCCAGACTACACAGATATGTGCCATGTTGACCACTGTGCTCTGTGTCTCCTTCTAAATTGTACTCGACTGAGTCAGGTACTCTGTCAGTATTCCCCGATCCATCTGTCCCTCGGGAGCTGAGGCCAGTCGAGCAAGGTCGTCGGCTCTCTAATTGTCATTTATAGAGACCATTTCAATCAAAAATTTGTCAAATTTGGCCTTGAGCTCTTCTATGATGGATTCGCAAGCTTTCATTCGTTCTTCTCTGGTGTTAAACTCGCCCTGTACTTGGCCAACCACCAATTGAGAGTCACTGATGATGTTTACCTGTCTTGCCCCCATTGCCAGTGCTAGCCTGAGTCCAGCTATGATGGCTTCGTACTCTACCTGGTTTGTTAGTGGCCCAAAATCCGAAGCACATAGCATATTCTAACACTTCTCCTTGGGGAGAGACGAGAACTAGGCCAGCGCCGCTAGCCGATTGGTTCGTAGACCCATCAACATTGATCGTCCATACCTGTTGATCATCAAAACTGGTTTCGGCCTATTGCTGAACTTCAACTGCCAAACGAGTTTGCTGTCAGTGGGGATGCGTTCTAGGAATGTGAGTTCTACTATAAAGTTAGCTATTGTTTGTCCTTTAATAGACGATCGGGGTCGATACTGGATATCAAATTTGCCCAGCTCTACCGACCATTGTGCCAACCATCCTGAGGTGTCTGGCCTTTGTAATATTTACTGCAACGGCCAGTTGATTAGCACAACTACGGCATGGGTCAGGAAGTAGGGGCGCAGTCGCCTAGCCGAAGTGACTAAGGTGAAGGCCAAATGTTCCACCTGTGGATAACTGGACTTTGCTCCTCGAAATGCACGGCTGACATAGTAGACAGTGTAGACACCCCAATTCTAACTAACCCACGCATAGGCTTATCCGATTTGCTCCTGATGATGAGTGCATGCAAAACCCGCGTCGAATAAAACTCCGTGTAAGTTCGAGAATCCAAGGAATACCCCCAAAACACTCAAAAACACCAAAAATACCCCTCAGTGCAGCCTCCCAATCAGGCGCACGCCACCTCCCTCCAAAAGTTTTAAGCCACCTTCAAGTGTGCTAAGTCACTTCCCTCTAACCTGGCGTGCGCCACTCTTTTTATGTGCCCCTGGCCACACTAATGTAAGGTGTCCTAAGCCACCTAAAACCTGACGCGCGCCACCACCTACATGGTGCACGCCACTTCAACCAGGCGCGTGCTACCTTTGAGAAATAACTTCTGCCCTTTTGGCAATTTCCTCGCCCGAAATCTATAAATAGAGGCTCCCCCCTCTATTTTAAAGGATCCAAAATATATAAGTATCAAACCTCTGCCGAGTTGAAGATCCCTCAACTCACAAGCACCAAAACTCTGTCGAATTGGAAATCTGAAATAAACAACTCTCAAACTTCTGCTGGATTTGGGATTTGACATCAAAACTGGACTAATTAAACAAACAGAAACTTATACACCGGACCGGTTCCGAGGACTCGAAGGCTACACAAAAAGCTTCCTGAGATAGGATGCGCCACTTTTGAGGGAGCTGTCGAATATCTTGAAACTTTTTTTTTCCGCTCGGGATATACGGTAAGCCTTCATCTTGATCTTTTCCTTTATTTTAGTTTCTTTCTATTCGGTAAAAGGGGAGAAAGAGGCCTCTATTTTCATTTTCGATTTAAGCATGCTTTCTTTCTTCTTAGAAAAGCATGTTAAGTCACATTTTAGATCATTTTTAATTATGTAAAAATGCATGAAATGTAGAATCTAGACTATGTGTTGAATATTCTATGTGAATTGCCATGTTTTTCTCTTCTTTCTTCTTATATAAAAACACAATTTCACACTAGCACACTGTTTTCGTAAAACAGTAGCCCCTTTTGGTCCTCCCAGTATCGAGCTCACTCTTTCATAGTGATGTGCGCCACTGCTAGAGGGTCCAAAAGTGGCGTGCGCCATGTCTACGTGGTGCGCGCCAGGTTGAGATGTAGCATGAGCCACCTTTGTAAAAACCAATGGTTTTCAGTAGCTTTTTTGCATCTTTTTTATATTTAATAGCATACTTTTCTATGTGTAAACTGCACTGATATGTTGTTATCTCTCCATTTGGCATGCAATTAAGTGTAAGTATGCATAGAAAATCTTAGTTTTAGATTGAGTTTTTCTTTTTTGCTTGCTTTTGTATGATCTCTCTTCAACCCCCATTCTGTATATGTTGCTTTTGATAAATTTAAGACAAGAATAAAAGAAATGGTTAAGTAGAGGCCGGTCTTCCGATCGGGCGAGAGGGGTGCCTAACACCTTTCCCTTTCATACACTAGCTCCCGAACTATTATCTCTGGTTATGACGGACTAGTTCCTTAAAACTCTTGTTTTCTTGGTTTTTGATTAAAAACCAAGTGGCGACTCCAATTGTGCGGCTTTTAACACGAACGCATTTGTGGGACTCTCTTTTCAAAACATAAAATCTCACTTTTTCCTTTCAAAAAACATAAAATTGAGAGCATGTTTAAATTTTAAAATGGACGAGGACAGTGAGTTATTCGAGAGGGTTTCTCATAGTGGCGACTCTGTTGAGGACTTTTAAGAAAGCGAGCTAAAGTCAAAAAATGTTTCAAATGTTTTTGTCTTAAATTTATCATTAGTATTAGCATTGTATTACATTATTTTCCATCTCCTTTCTTCTATTTTCATTGGTTACTTTTCAAAAATAAAAGAAGAAAGGAGAAAATAAAATAAGCTAAATGGTTGTCTACCCTTCACCTTGGCGGTTTACTATCTCGGGGCTATGTGGGGGAAGCAGGCAAGCCTTCTGGCCGTATTCCCCTTTGGATACGAAAAAAGGGTTATTGCGTACTGTTTGACCTGGCCAGTTAGTACTCGGTTTGGGAGGTATATTCTAGACTCTATTCAGAAGGTACCTGATTACTGGACTACCCAACCTCTTTTTATTGCATCTAGTCTGCCTATAACTTTTTCTTTAGGATAAACACCCTTTTAGGTTACGTGCTTTTGCTTTTATGTATGCTTTTAATTAATTAGAGTAGCTCTACCTTTGTCTTTCTTTGAGCCAAGTTTCATCAACCCGTGCATCTTTCTCTTTCTCGGGAAGCTCCAAGGTCGTTCCAAGGTTTGACGCCGTTGGGCTGCTGCTCAACCCCTGTCTTTTCTTTTTGGAGCTGGGTTTCATCAACCCATGCCTATTTCTCTTTCCTAGGACCCTTCAAGGTTATTCCGAGGTTTGATGCCATTGGGCTGCTGACCAAGCTCTATCTTTTCTTTTTTTGAGCCAGGTTTCATCAACCCATGCCTCTTTCTCTTTCCTAGGACCCTCCGAGGTCGTTTGAGGGTTTGACGTCGTTGGGCTGCTGCTCAACCTCTGTCTTTTCTTTTTTGAGCCAGATTTCATCAACTCGTGCCTCTTTCTCTTTCCTGGGACCCTCCGAGATTGTCTCGAGGTTTGACATCATTGGGCTGATGCCCAACCTCTATATTTTCTTTTTTAAGCCGGGTTTCATTGACTCGTGCCTCTTTCTCTTTCCCAAGATCCTTCGAGGTCATCCCGAGGTTTGACGTCATTGGGCTACTGCCCAACCTCTGTCTTTTTTTTAGTCGAGTTTCATCAACCCGTGCCTCTTTCTCTTTCCCAAGACCCTCCAAGTTTATCCCGTGGTTTGATGCTGTTGGGCTGCTGCCCAACCTCTGTCTTTTCTTTTGAGCTCAGTTTCATCAACTTGTGCCTTTTTCTCTTTCCTGGGACCCTCCAAGGTTATCCCGAGGTTTGACGTCATTGGGCTGCTGTCCAACCTATGTCTTTTCTTTTAAGCTAGGTTTCATCAACCCGTGCCTCTTTCTCTTTCTCGGGACCCTCCGAGGTTATCCCGAGGTTTGACGCTGTTGGGCTGTTGCCCAACCTTTGTATTTTCTTTTGAGCCGGGTTTCATCAACCCGTGCCTTTTTCTCTTCCCCGGGACCCTTTGAGGTCGTCCCAAGGTTTGACGTCGTTGGGCTATTGCCCTACCTTTGTCTTTTCTTTTTTGAGCTGGATTTCATCAACCCATGCCTCTTTCTCTTTCTCAGGACCCTCCAACGTCATCCAGATATTTGACGTCATTAGGCTGCTGCCCTACCTTTATCTTTTCTTTTAAGGCCGAGTCTCATCAATTCGTGTCTCTTTTTCTTTCCCAGGACTTCCTGAGATTGTCCTGAACCTTGTGGTAATTGGGTTGTTAACCTAACCTCCATTTTCTTATTTATGGCCGGGCCTCATCAATCCGTGCCTTTTTCCTTTCTCAGGACACCTCAAGGTTGTCCCAAACATTGTAGTCACTGGACTGTTAGTCTGACCTCTTTTCTTCTTGTTAGAGTCGGGTTTCATCAATCCGTGCCTCTTTCTTTTTTTCGAAACTCTCCGTTGGTCGTCCCAAGTCTCGTGTTCATTGGGCCAGGGCCCAACTTGGTCTTAGTTCTAAGTTAGGTCCTGCGCTTTTGCCCTTAGTTTCTCTTGCCCAAAATTTTTCGAGAAAGTCCTGAGTCTTGATGATGGCCCTCTCTTTTGTCGCTTGAGATTCAGAATCTCAATGGATAAGCCGAGCTATGCTTGCAACCTTTGGTATTTGAGATCCAACATCTTTATGGATAAGCTAGGCTTCTCCCGCACCCTTTGTCGTTTGAGATCCAACATCTTCACGGATAAGTCGGGCTTCTCCCACACCCCGTTTCCATTTGTGATGAAAATCTCATCAGCTAAGTTGGGCTTCTCCCGCACCCTCCCCTTTTTTTCTTGTCGTAGAGAGTTAGAGTCTCGATATATAAGCCAGGCTCCACCCGCACCATTTCTTTTGTTTCTTGATATAGAGATGGAAGTCTTGACGGATGAGACGGTCTCCTCCCGCACCTTTATTTTCTTTTTTTGCCATTTGAGATGAAAATCTCATCGGATAAGCCGAGCTTCTCCCGCACCATTCCCTTTTTTTCTTCTGGCCGTAGAGATTCAGAGTTTCGACAGATAAACTGGGCTCCTCCCGCACCTTTTCTTTTGTTTCTGTACGTAGAGATGAAAGTCTCAACGGATATGCCGGGCTCCTCCCGCACTTTTATTTTTCTTCTGGCCGTAAAGATTTAGAGTCTCAACGGATAAGCCGGGCTCCTCCCGCACCCTTTCTTTTGTTTCTAGCCTTAGAGATGAAAGTCTCGACGGATAAGTCGGGCTCCTCCCGCACTTTTATTTTTCTTCTGGCCGTAGAGATGAAAGTCTCGACGGGTAAGCCGGGGTCCTCCTGCACCTTTATTTTATTTTTGGCCATAGAGATGAAAGTCTCGACGGTTAAGCAGAGCTCCTCCCGCACCTTTATTTTTCTTCTGGCCGTAGAGATTTAGAATCTCGACGGATAAGTCGGGCTCCTCCCACACCCTTTGTCACGCCCCAATGAGGGAATGGTGACCGGCCATGGTTTATGGGCCTGTAACCCAACAAAACCAAGAAAGTCTTAACCCGATAAAGCTAAAAAATACTGATATAATTAAATTAACTCATATGCAATGATTATGATATATCATGCAATAAATCCAACAAATTCCAATTATTATCCATTGGGTCAACAGTCCAATAAAATCAAAATAATATCCATTCAATCATGATGTCCAAGGCATCAATAAATACTGTCACTGATAAATCAGAGTAAATGCGGAAGTAAACAAATAAATGAAATGTCATGCTATGAATGAACAGGTGTCCTAGAGGTCATCGACAAGATCCCCCACAGCAGTCCATCACCTAAAGCATCACTGGCTACCTGAAAAATGGTATGGGACAACGTCAGTATAAACTGGTGCTAGATCCACGATAGTAATATAAAGTTCTAAAACAGGGATAAAATAGAGTGCATAGATAAAATAACATGGCATG
>JAUTBS010399927.1:0-10241 GCA_032361285.1 Aequorea victoria | reverse complement strand
ATTAGGGTTCTCTCTTTCTTGTTCTTCATGTTCTTGATGCATGCATGTGATTGGATCATCTATTTAATTTTTTTATGTATGATTATTCCTTGGTTAAATGATCTGGAATTGTTCATTTAAAATCTATATAAATCATATTTTAGAAAGATTTAAGCATGCATGGTAGTTAAAGAGGAAGTAGGCTGCTTAGATTTAATTTTTAAAAAAACACTACTTGCTGCCATGAATTTCAAGAAAGGAGTAAAAATACTTAAACATTTTATTTTCAATTTTTGTTTTACCTGAAGATACATTAGGATGTCTAGAACACCCAAATATTTGGTTTAGTCAAATAAAATTATTTTCATCACCAAGTGGGATTTTTTTCATGGTTGTTCCAGAGACTGTTTCTAACCAGTCCCTTAAAATGACCACCATTTCTCGTACAAATATCCAATTTTCATGGCACCACTTGGTAAAGTTAGATGTGTAAGTTAGGAACCTAATTCCACTGGTTTGACATAATTCTAAATTCTGTACACAAAGATACCTTATTGTTGCTAAAGAGGTCCGAATCTGAAAAACTGATAGGAAATTATTTAATTCTCCCTAAGTGTAAACTATTTTTGTGCAAAGTCAGTTTCTAAACGGCCCTAACACGGCATATTACGTCTCTGGGTTTTAGAAAATTTTATTATGGAGTGTAAGTACCATTCACCATTTTTCTTTGGAAGATACACAGATCTATAAATTCTACTTTTGCACTTTGTTTTGATTTGAAAAGTGTTGTGTTCTTAATTATGTGATATGCTCCTCAATTATTTCATGCTTAAATATTATTTCGATATATTTCATGCCATGTATAGTTTAAATTTTTAGAATGTATTTTATTTGACATGTTCTTGTTGGTAACTTAATTGATTGAAATAATATTGCATGCCATTGTTACCTACATAAAATTTAAAGTGGATTATTTTCCATGTTTATATGTTGTTAATTAATCACCACCATTGGGTTGGGATATGAGTTCCGTTCACCAAGTATATTAAGTGATGAATAAATGAATGAACGTGCAAGTTTCCGGTTAGTTGTAAACGGGCATGTTCCCAGAATGAAAAGATTCAAACTTGATTAAAATGTATAAGATTACGTGAAACCCTAGAATGGAACCGGCTTTGTATCGAAACTCTTTAGGTAACTTCGGTAGCATGTACAGAGATCTACATTGCTGCGATGCGTTAGTATCGGGTTATCATGGCCAGTGATCCGACCATATGCTATGCCCTTATATTTTGAATGGCACCGTTGGGTATATAGCTCGGCTATGCAGTCATTACCTGACAAGGAGGGTTTTTGATCAGTCGTGGTGTCCATTTCTATGAGGTTTGGGATAGGAAGATCTATCTTCGAATAAATGAATCCTAAAAATCACATAGTTAATAACCCTAGGTCTTGAGAATAAATCATAAGTATACATCGTCTCATAATCTATATTTTATTACTTTCTCTGTGATTATTTGATTAAGAGTTGTATGTGTGTATGTTAGATTTTGTTAGTTTTTGGTTATATTTTCTCTAAGCTTTGCAGCTTATGGCATTTCATGTCAGGTCCCGATGTAGGCTCTGTGAATGCAGAAATCAATCAGGACGAACACCAGGAGTCGTGAAACTTAGGATCCCCTGCTCCGTCAAACTTCTTCATCTTGAACATTTTGAACTTCTCATGCACACGGGCATTCGGGAAAGAGTAGTGTCCTTCTACATCTACCAAATAATCATTCAGCCCCCGGGTCTTCCTCATCAGGTTCTCAATTCTTTCTAGCTTGGACTAATGTATTTCCACCTCAGGATTGACCCCTTCATTCTGAGCCTCCACTTTGACCGCATCCTCCATAACGATGGGGACATAAAGATCATCTCTCGGTGCATGGAGATTGGCTAGTGGGGCTACAAGTGTAGGAGGTCGTGGTGGTGCTTATTAGGCCGCTTGGGTGGCCTGAGCTATCTGAGCCGCCGAAGTTATTTGAGCCGTCTGATCAGCCTGGGCCTACATGCCCTTAGATACAATTCGAATATCCTCTTGAGGGGCCTGAATCATGCTAAGGATATCTGCATTGCTAGGTATTTCCATGGATTCTATTGAACATGACAAACTATGCGGACTAGGGAAATCTCGAATCAAGCAACCAGAGGCGTCACGAAACCAGCCGGAGAAAGTGGGAGCTGTAGAATCCCTTCCTCTTCTAGCTATGGTGGTCGATATGAGAGGAAACAAGGCCGAACCCAATATTTTACAACAAAGTAAACAACATAAAATCTAAAGCTACACAAGGGGAAAGAAAAAGAATGAAAAACATACATCCTACCCTAAATATGCATCCTGCCATACATTCGAATGGACTATTGCTCACACTGCCCTTTTACTGACTAACATTACCAACTTCAAAACTGCTAAAATCAATTGATCATCCAAATATAAAATCCTTTCCTTACATGTTCATTCATTCCATACAGACACACCACATATCTACTCCGAAGGGTAGTGCAGAAGGACTCCGTCTTAAAAAATGGTTGCCCTATCCTAATTTTGGAAAGCTCTAGAGTTACTCTATGCTAACGGTTTGGGAAGTGTCAAAATGGTACCTTCTAGCAAAAGCTAAGATTATACATCTTATCACCGGAATGATCAAACAGTACACAACACCCTTTTTAATATACCTTAGATGAGTAGTATGTGGCTGATAGGCTTACTTGCTTCCATGACATTGCCTCATCGTAGCAAGCTACCAAGGGTGTTAGGTAATGCTAAGCAAGGTTGTTTCCGACGGGACATGTGAATGCATATGCAAAGAAAAGGATCAATTGAATATAAAAATATTTTGAAAATCTCAACATCATCCTTATTTTCAAGTTAAGCTTGCGGGGTATCCCTAGCAAAGTCGCCAGCTGTAGGCATGTCATTTTACGGGATCTTTTAAGAAAAAGAAGATTTTTTAATAAAAAAATGAGACCAGAGATACCTACGAATAGAAAAATAAAGAGTCGCCACCCGACTTTTTTAAAGGGTACTGAGATACCCTAGAAAAGAGTTTGAGATTCAAAGTCCGGGAGCTAAGGTACGAAAGAGGAAGGTGTAAGGCACCCTCTTTCGCACAACCAAACGATTAGCCTATACTCAAAAGATGAAGTTTGTATTTTTAAAGTATTTTATATTCAATTGATCTTGTTTAAATATAGACAGGTTCTTAATCCGAGTTTAAGTGACAGAAGAAAATAAGCATATACGTGTAGAAGGTAAACAGGCCAACATATAATACATGAAACAGAAGAAAATAGGCAACTACCTAGCTATAAGACCAACAATTGCAACGAGAAAGTGATGGCCACCACTGGAGTTTAGTTAAAGTCACGGTCATTACTTATATTATAACGACCCAAATTTCATAAGTTAGGATCTGTGATCGACCAGTGAGACAACGCCATTCCGAGGCCTCTAAATTATGAGTTTAGGAATTTTCTTTTCTAATTAAAACTTTTTACTTAATTATTAAAAATATTATCTTTCATTGTAGGTTTGAAAAAGAGGACTAGGCTTACACCATGAAGTAAAATGAAGTTATTTATATGAAAGCGGGTCTTCAGTCATATTTAACATATCTCGCAGAGCATTCTAGTATTTCAAATTATTACAAACAGTCTCTATATAGGGCCATATCTCAGGCCAAAATAAAAGGATATATACGTGATAACAAAAAAATAAAATATTAAAAAAATCAAAAGCAAATAATAGCGGCTGGCAGGTCCATAGCATGATCTCAAACATTCAACGTCTTCTAACGAAGACTAACCTGATATAAAACTGAAAAATACGTAACATCGTAAGTAACAAGACTTATGTAAGATTACATACAATAACTAAATTACTATTTTACCATTTTGTTCAAAGATTCTTCTCATAGAAGATAATTTTCTATGAATCTATTTTTGTACCCTTTTTCCTTACATTAGATTATAATAAGAGTTCACAGATCGAAATAATGACAGAATATAAGTATAAACCAATATAAGGCCATCTTGCCTGCATGTCACTGTCTCGAGTGTCCGGTCAGAAATAGGGAACGACCCGTATCATAGAATAGTAGGCATGTTATCACCCTGTTACCACCTGACTTTGTGGCCAACGCCCACTTGAAAACACTTTTTCCAGATATGTTTACTTCCTCCGATCAGGACCACCATATAAATACATGACCATGCAACTCAGGCTAAAAACAGTTTAAATATGAATCTGTTGTATCAACAATGCATTTATCCAAGCCTCATGCAATCTAAGATATACATGAACGTAAAAACATAATTTTCATCATAAAATTAGTACAAATAGTAAAGAAATATTATCTATAACTCACCTAGCGATGTTGCGTGGTCAACCCGAGATGGTACAAAAGATTTTACTTGGTTCCTGACATACAGAAAATATAATAACACTCAAAAATTAGAAATTCTATTTCATAAAGTCAAATTGATATTTAGAATGTGCTTATGTTGGTTTTGAGACCTTTTAGACTTCCACGGATAAAATGGTAATTTTACTCCATTGTCTCAAAATTCGTGTTTTAGTTCATCTTAGAATTTTTGGACGTCTTTAGTTTGAATATAAAGTTAGATTCGTCGTTTCAACATTTCTGAATGCTTGTTGGTAAAAAGATTTTCAAAGATTTTGTTTGAAAAATATTCTAAAGTGTTAGAAATTTAGTTTGAGGGGTATTTTTTTATTGCTATTTTGGTGGCCTTATAAAGGTTACATTTGGCCATTCTCAATATCATTAGAAATATAAAATCTAGGGCTTCGAACTGAGTGATTATAAGATGGTCTTTGGAGTTCTTAAGTATTCATGGGGACTAGTTAAAATTGGCCAAATGTCACTTTGGCAGAAAGTATAAGATTTTTCTCCTATTTTTGGACCAATTAAATTATATGTTCATTATTAAATTAGGATATCTACATGAAAGTTCTAGTATTTCCTGTGATCTTTTCATAGAATAAAAAATTAGAACATTTGGAGTTTTGTAGAGACCATGGTGAAAGTCCAAAATAGGTTGTTTTGAATAAAAAGTTTGGTTTCCGAGTTTAAAATTTTTCAAGGGTCAACTTTGTGTCAGATTTTCTATAAGTTCTTGAGTAAATTTTGAAAAACACAAAACATGAAAGTTGTAGTATACATCCATACCTTTTCAATTATATAAGGATCAAACAAATCATAGCTCTGAGATAAGAGTTATGTGGCTTTAAAGTTGGTTATTTTCATGCATATTTTAGATTATGGGTTTTGGGCAGATTTGGGACTATCTTTGGCTCAATTTTTAGCTAGGTTACAGATAGATTTTGGGGAAGGTTAATATGAAGAATATAGTTTGATGATCAATCTAAACAACCTAAAAAGAATAAAGTCAATTTGAGTCGTATTGAATCCATTGTGTTCGTCGAAAGTTTATTGTTTTCAACATTCAACCCAAAAATATTTGGGCTTACCAAATTTATTCAAAACTTTGGCTCAATTGTATTCTATATTATAGATATATTTTGGAGATTTGTTGCACATGAAAGTTTTAGTTGGAAGTGTTGTCTTCACATAAAAATAAGAATCAGATCATTTTGAGTATTGTGGTGGCCGTGGTCGTGTTTCAAAGGTGGCGGTCCGAGATGAAAAACTCAGATTTCAGGGTTGGCTAGATTTGAGGACTCAAATTCTCCTAAGTTGTTCTTTATTTTCTAATCATAATTTGAACAAACTCAAAACATGAAAGTTTTAGTACTATGTGAGATCTTTCCAACTAATTAAGAATGAACTAAATTAGAGTATTTTGCATAAAGTTATTATTTTTCAAAGATGGCTGGTTTGTGTTCAATTTCTCCGAAAACTAGTTTTGAAAGAACTGATTTTTCGACCATCGTAGTGGCGCCGATAGTGGTTGGCCACCATGGATGGTTAGATAATAGTAGGAGATCATAATTCAAGATTTGGATGCATGGTTGGTAGTGGTTTGGTGGCGGTCTAAGGTGGTGGAAGGAAAACAAAAAGAAGATTTCAAAGGCAATGTTCCAGCTTACCGGTAGTTTTGGTGACCTCTAGTGAAGGCAACGGTGGTCGGTGATGCTCAGGGGAGGTCTGGTGACAGCGGTGGTGAGTGGATCCAGCAGCTAAAGCCTTCCTTGCTCCTCCTACCCTCCCAATTTTTGCTCCTCTCTCATTTCTCTCTCTCGATTGTGTTTGAAAAAATGTAGGAGACTGATTTTAATTGCATTTTTTTACATGCATGGTAGATTAAATAATGGGTTTGCATGTCCAGGTGTTGTTGGGTAGTGCCAAGTGTCCTATGAGGTGTGAAAAAGAGATACCAAGTGAGTCCAGGAGGCAGAGTGGTGGGATGGAAGGGACAACCATGTTGTTGGGTGGCGGAAAAAATG
Organism: Aequorea victoria; assembly: GCA_032361285.1. Lineage (NCBI taxonomy): Eukaryota > Metazoa > Cnidaria > Hydrozoa > Leptothecata > Aequoreidae > Aequorea > Aequorea victoria. Next base: position 3,793 of record JAUTBS010399927.1, on the reverse strand, counting down.
CCCACAAACAGAACCTTTATTGATACAAACAACAATGATTGAGATCCACAACAATCCAATCAGCAATATCAATCAATGATTCAATCAACGCAAAATAAGAACAAAAGATAGAGCACAAAGATATACGTGATTCGGCTGACCACCTACGTCCATGGATTAGGAGCAGATCAATTCACTATGTGCAAATAATGATTACAACTCTCTCTCACCACACTCTGATCTCACAAGCTTTTTCTCTCTGAAAAATCACTCAAGAGACTCACAAAATCGTTCTCAATGTGTTAACCTAACTGGCCATATGGTTCTATATTTATAGAGTTTCCAAAAATGCGCTGGAAAACCCTAATCCCTGACTTTCGCCTGTAGCGCTATCCGGGCGGAGGTCATGTCCATCCAGATGGAGGTTTTTGAAAAAACTCATCCCGCTGTGGCCGTCCAGACGGAGGCATCTCCCGCCCAGATGGAGGTTTGCAGACTCGAAACACAAGTCTCTATATTCGGGCGTTCGGACGATGGTGATCCCTGTCCGGATGCTGGGGCACTGCAGGCACAATCTTGTGCCACAAACCCAACAATCTCCACCTTGGCGTAAAATTTGTCATTTCTTGTGGAAACTTGCTGACGCTCCCAATACTGCACTTCTTTCCCAAGTGGACGCGCTTCACCTTTTTCGACTTCTCTAACTCAGCTACTAGCCTTTTTATCTTGCCTAGGCTACTTGAAGCTTTCCTGTCTGAAGTGGAATCTTCACTGACCGTGATTACAGCAAAACTAAAAATGTCTTCAAAGCATTGCCTCACTAGTGCTTTGTAGGCATTTCTCCCTCTTTTTCTTTGTTCTTTCAACTGCATCTGCCGCTGCACTGAACTTGTCTCACAATCGCGTAACTGTGCAGGTACTGCATGTGTTACTCCACCTACTATTGTGCTCCCTACTAGTCTGTAGAGACGCCCAATTTTCTTCCCTTTCATGATCACTATTGAACCTTTATTGATTTTCATATATAATTCTACATTTTCCTGTGTACACACAGCCCAAAGAGTCCAAAGCGCCTAAAGAGATCAAACTTCTCTTTAGCCCTAGAATGTGTCTGACATTACCTAAAGTCATGATGATCCCATCAAACATCTTTATTTTGACTATATCTATTATAATAGCTTTGCATGCTGCATTATTCCCTATTAGAAGTGTACTGCTATCACAGCAATTATAGGTCTCAAACCATTCTTTGTTAGGACACATATGATATGAGCATCCATAATATAAAATCTAAGTATTTGACAGAAAATTAATATCTAAAGAAGCTAAAAGTACAGAAAGTGCATCTACTACACTATTTGCTGAACCTCCTGCATAACTGATACAATCTGACGTTACTTTATTCTCATTTCTCTTTTCTTCAATTCCTGGCACCTACTCTTGTAGTGACCAGTTTTGTGGCAATAGAAGCATTCCACATTCCTTTTCCCGATCGACTGACTGTCATTAGAATGTCCATTCCTCGATCTACTATTGCTCCTGCCTCGATTTGGTTCTGACCTTTTCACAATCAGGCCTACATCACTTTGCTCATCCTCTCTCTTCATCTTCTCATGTGACACGAGAGCACTGAACACTTTCTCAAGTTTTAGTGTCTCTTTCCCATACATCAAGATAGTCATAAAATGATCATAAAAAGATGGCAGTGATGTTAGGAGTAAGATCACTTTATCCTCAACTTTCACATCAGACCCCAATAATTGAGTAATAAACATATTTAAATATTCTAACAGGTTTGTACCTTCCCTCATCTGCAGTTCATATATCTTTTTTTTCATATACAATTTGTTGGTCAAATTTTTCTTCATATAAAGTCCCTCAAAATTTACATTTTTAAGGATTTTTCAGCCGTTGGAAAATACCTCAAAATTTTCTATCTCAGAAAAATTTCAAAAATTCATTTTAAGCTAATTTCAACGTTCTAAGATTGTCCGTGCAATTAGAATTCTGGAAACAAATCTCAAACTCTAAGTTTTTGAGGTTTCAGGATGATTTTGACATATCGGGAGGTCATAAAACTGTGAAATATGTATGTCACCCTTCCGAGCGTGAAACCAACTATCAGATAATGTTAGGAATCTCGTTCTGATAAAAGGACTTATCAATTAGCTCTGGTCGTGAGACTTGAAATTGATTATGTGTTGTTCAGATCATATTCTGGGGTGTCGGGTGGATTTGAGTTCGAGGGCACTGCCCTATTGACTTTGCTTCCTATTAAACGTTATACAATACTCTCAGGAACTTTATTCTTAGGATTTAACTTTTTGTTTCATTCCATTTTCCCTTATGGTTTGTTCGGAGGGTCTATTTGAGTATTTTTAGGACTCAATTAGGGTTTTTATACCTTGTTTGACCATTCTGAGTTTTCTGACTCCTCTGGTGATGAATTGGCTCCGTTAATTGTATTAGGAATTTTGTTTCAAGTTCATAGATCTTCAATTTACCTCTTTTGGTGTTCTTTAAGTCTATTTTTTGTTGTTATTTAGTCTTAATTTTGGATTCTGGTCTTCTCGGGTCTATTCATCGGGACGGGTGTCAGTTTTGGACCTTCTCGGGTCTATTTAATGGGTCAAGATATCACATATATAGTAATGGCTACAATTCTTTCTCATTGGCAGTGACTCTATTTTGAATATAAAAGACTCTGAAACTTGTGATTAGATAAATAAACGACAGAAGACATTAACAAACAATACAAATAGAGGCTAAACTTATGAACGAAGAGATGTTAGATAAATAAACGACAGAAGACATTAACAAACAATACAAATAGAGGCTAAACTTATGAATGAAGAGATGTTCGAAGTATGTATGTGACCCATGACCACAACTACGAAGCATGCGATCATGTCTCATTATGCACAAACAGGCAGCCACAGATATGGAAGCTACGACCACCATTGTTTCCAAGGTGAACGGACGCAAGAACTGAAAACTAATAAAAGAACGACAAAGAAGACAACTATACAATAAAGGAGTCCATACACTTGGAGCGGTCTTTGATCGCCAAGGGAGCAACTTCGAGGTTATCTCCTTCCTCGGCACTTCAAATAAGTTTCGGGATTATGAATCGAAGTAGGTTCGAGGGGGGCTCTAGAGGTCTCTCGAATGAGGAGGTAAGGCCACCTATTTATAGAGTGAGGGAATCTCTAGAATTTTCCTCACTCTAGGGTTCAAAAAAGGGATTGGGCAGCGGATTTGTAATCTGTAGACACCCCTAGAAAGAAAACAAGATCAGATCATGGACATCACGCATGTCAATCCCCGCCCCGAACATCAGGCACGAAACTTGAGGGTGGATACTCAACCCATCACACTTAACATCATACACAATTTTTTGAGCATATTTTTTTTAACATAAGGACTCCATTCTTGGGCCCATCATAACATCAAACAGTTTACATAAGAGGACTCACAGCCTCATCAATATCATTTCATTAATTACATCTCAAAGGAGAAAGACCAAAAGTATTTCCAAGACTTGACTTCCGTACTATATTCCCTAAAGCCTAAGACCACAGTGGACAACACCAGACATTGCCTCGACTTCAACACCTGTCAAAAACATCAATCTGTGTGGGGGTGAGCTATAATCCACATGCTCACCAATCACAAGCAACAGTATTATAAATGGCACAATAGAAGAAAACAGTTCATCATATTAAAACAGGATAACATTTCACAAGCATATACTTTTATCATAAACATTCCAAGTTGTCTACTTTTCACAAATCACCTCATAGAAGAGGGTTTT
>JAUTBS010399916.1:0-10241 GCA_032361285.1 Aequorea victoria | reverse complement strand
TGTTAAATATTATTTATCTCAGTTATAATAAAAAATGAGATTAATTTTAAAATTTGTTATCTCGATTTCAGAAACACCGAGATTGTTAAGCTAATCACTCTCTCGATCTCAATGTAAACCCTCCTTATCAAGACCTCTCTCTCGATCTCATCCCTTCCCTCTCTCTCGATCTCAGGATTTCATCCCCTCTATCGAGACCTCTCTGTTGATCTCATCCCCTCCCTCTCTGTCGACGATTGAGAAGTAATATCCGCCGTCAACAACCGTTCGTCATTGTCGTATCTCACCGCCGGTCTTGCCAATCGAAGTTACAAGACTTGCGAGCGAAGGGCCAAAGAAGGCCAACCGATCATCGATTTCATTCCAATCGGCAATCGGTAAATCCCTAAATTGTTGAATCCCTAAACCCCTAAATCGTTGAATCAGTTCTTCTATCTGTGTATATATAATTATGTATATGCATAATTACATTGATTTTTAGGGTTCTGGTTGTCTTTCAACACTCTCTACTTTCAGCCGTCTTCACCTTCTCTGTGTATCTTCAAACCCAACAACCAAGATGTATGCTATCAAAAGTTTGGGTGTCTCATGGGGGTTGTAAAAATTCTTATAGTGTAGGAAGCACATTGAAATTGAAATTCGATTGGGTTAAGATATTCTGAGTTGAGATGGGTACGAAGGTTAATAGAGAAAAAGATTAGAGTAAATCTTCTTCTGAAATCCCTCCACATCACTCAGTTTTTAGCTTGAAATGTAAGTTTGATTTTGAATGCAAAACATGGGGTTTTACCTTGGCAGATTTTCTATTTGTTACAACTTTATCAAATAAGATCTTATGAGAACCTGGATTGGTATTTCAGATTCTTGACCAAGAAATGCTATAGTAAGAGAAAATACTCCACGTTCAGCTTGTACAGCAGAAAATGACATTGTAAATAATGACAGGTAAATGGTCCAATATTTACTTCTCATGCTGCAAATTGACAAAAAAAATTATGCTAAGGTACTTGATTTGTTGTAGCAGTTATGATACTAATTGGAAGGGTGAAAATGAATGCAATAACGGAAGAAAATAGGAGTCCCCACCATGGCATCTGAACCTGATTGTTCAAGAAGATGCAGAGTACCAGAGAGGCTGTAAGCGTCACTCCAAGCAACATGTAAAACCACCAAGAAGGTATTTTCTCGTATTTCCTCATCATTCCTGTATGGATATCCTCCTTACCCTTATATGAAGCACGAAATCGTTCGTAGATCTCCTTGTGGAGCATGATTTGATTTCTTATCAAAGTTTCAGAAAATTCAAAAATGGGCATCAAAGTGCTTTTTTTCATCACTTGATGTTGTAAACGTATATGTATATACAATACATGATGTCGAATTAATATTAATGTCATTAAATAAGATAAACAACATGTGGGATATTGAGAGTTCATAAAAATTAGTAAAATGTTGTTTTTAGTGGGAGAAGGCTATAATGGTATTTGAAAGGAAAACAACTGAAGTGTCAGATTGTTGTTGTTGGCATTGTGATGATTAAAATGCACAGGAAAATAGAATGGATAGATTTTGCAATGATAATGTGTTGTATATTCTCATGATTTCCTATGTTATTCCGATAACTTTGTTGTTAAGAGACATCATCTAGACCAGCCGGTTATCATGGGAATTAATCTGGAACATATACAACTTTAACTGTAGGATGTCCTAATTAGGCTTCAGGCCCCATTTAGTCTGTTCGGCGTACTGGCTGTTCATAATCCATTGACTAGTAGATTGTGACATGCCAATGTGATAGGCAATCTTTGCTTCCTGAACCCAACCTTGGGCTCTAAAAAGAATAGTCTGAGTTCGAGTTGCTTTATTTTCTTGGATTCTCATCATGAATATTTGTCATTGTTACCAATACCATATCGGAAAATCTGGTACCGATTATGAAATGTTGAATGGAAGTCCTTTTGACAAAAGGTGGACTTTTTTCTTGGTGTCTGATTATCCAACAACTTGTGCTACTGTCACCGTAAAAGCAAAATTGAAGTGGGTAATGTCTTCAAAGAAGGCTACCACACGCTACTAAAGACTCCTACTATAAATGTTGGCGGTTTTACTTACAGATGTTAAGTTTACACGAATTAAGCATAGGCTTCAATATTATTTTTACAGGGATCATACTTTTGTATGTAGAAGCTTCTTTCATATTGTATCGTAAACTGGTATCATAAGGTTATATATATGTATACATGTACGTACTAGCCAGTTCGTGATGTTATATTCCCAGTGGCTGAAATGCCTTATATGGTTCTTTTATATATAAACCTCATCAATTGCATGCCTTGCCTGACGTAGTTTATTTTTCCCTTTGTGAATCTTTTCTTGAAATGCCCTTTGTGTTCAGTGACGAAGTGGTACTCCACTTTACTAGGTTGTAATCATATTTTCTAGAAGAGTTACAGGGATTTTGAGTGGTTTGGAAGACAGCAGAGGGTTCTGATATCATACATTTCAGGAATCCTGGAGATGTGAACATAACTTTGAACCTTCATATCTAAGACAAGCGCAGTGTAAACAGAAGCATCACTATTTGAAACTATTCAACATCATGTACAAATAATGTTGACACTTATACAAACTTGTATCTCTTGAACATCTCCCCCACTCAGAATTTGCTTTTCTTTCTAGATTCCTTTCTTTTTTTCTCAAGCTAAACGAGTAAAATAATAGTGGATAAGATCTATTACAGTGATTGACGTTTATGCAAATACAAGGGAAAAACAAATTTTTATTACTAATACAAGTATACAACTGTAAAAATACTCAAATAATAAAATCTTTAGTTTCTTTGAACATAATCTTTTTCCTTCTATGTTATTTTTTGTTTCATTCATTATCTTGGCTAGGAAAATGAAAGTACTTAACTTGGTCCTGAAATTAAAAGTTTCACTTCCAGATGTCTTGCTGTCCTTTTTGCTCAAATTTGATTACTAATGCTCTTAATTTCACTCTTACTTCTGATCATACCACTTTGTAATGAAGTCTAGATTTATTTGTTTTGTCAAATTAACTTAATGGCTGACATAAGCTTCTCAACACGCTGGGATCGGTATACATACAACGTGAAATATTGGTCTTTAATTGCACCAAACAAAATGAAGTAAGCATGCGGGAAATGCTGAATCTGATAGTTGACACATACATTACGTAGAAATATCAAGACAAGATCAGGGTGTTTAATTAAAGCAGTGGAGCATTACACGAGGCAGCAAGGATGAGAAGAATACTTTTGCTATTGAGTTTGATGTATGCTCACTTCAATGGAAACTGAACAATTAAGGAGGCTGCTTAAGTGTTTTGCTACTCTGCAACTGATGAAATATTTGTCCAATTTCCAGAAACATTGTGCTTCATTGTGGGTGTCAGCATTTTTATTAAGACCTAAACGACTAAAATACTGTGCCTAGTGTTCCAATGTAATGATAGGTGCTTCCATGTTGCGGAATAGAGTGATGTCATTTGGCAATACTTTTGGTCATCTCAGCAAGTACATTTTGAAAGTGAATAGAGGGGGTGGGGGTGAATGACTGACTATTCTTATTTTCAATGACCGTTTGATATCAAAGTCCTTAACCACAATCTTAGTTGTATGTCACTTGCCTCAAGATTTTATTTTACTTGCTTATCTAGTCAATTGATCCAAATGGTTACTCTTAAGAAGGTGTAGGACCCTAGGTAGATGCTATCATCAATTAACAACTTCAATGATTTTAATCGTGCTCAATAGTACTCAGCAGTCTAAGATCAATTTATCTTGGATTGTGCAAATTCTCTTTATCAAACACTGTTGACTTTGCACTTCTATGCAATCATATGAATGATTGCATCTCACATGCAAAATCACAAGTATATCAATGATGGCTTAATCACATACATCCATCCTATTCATGCAAAGATATAAGAAATGAAGTGCACAGAGTAAATAGAAATGAATAACAAGGTTTATTGTGGTTACCCCTAGTGTATGATTTCACTCCTGGCATACCTTTTCAGAATATTTCAGCTAAACCAAACCAGTGTTTTCACTAGGTTCACATTTCACCCAAAACCTGTACAACACCAAAGAGGTTTTCAGCAGGATCACCCACCCACAACCTTTACAAACACAGAAATTACAAGAAATATGGTTTTCTTGGCTCAACCCAAAACCAACAAACACCAATCTCAAATATTTGACACTTAAATTAGGAAAAGGTCACCTAGAGCTCCTAAGGTGTCTCTATGTGTGACTAAAGTGTGGGGTGTGATGGCAATAGAGTAAACAACAAAGTATAATACTAGGACGAGAAATTACCTTCCACAAGTAAACAACTTTGAGACTCCAGTGGAACAAGCTGTTGAAAAACTTGTATTAAAGGATGAAGGTTCTCCAATGTTGGAGTAGCACTGAAAGAGGTGAATAAGCTGTATAAGATGTGCATAACGTATAAACACTCTAGGTGCCTTATCTCGCCTAGAAAACTTAAATGGGATGAAAGGATCTTAATAGCTAAGCCTTGTAGTGGCTACAAACAACTAGTTTTTGAATTTTTACCGTTATGGTCAACCATGACACTGCCGTCGTCGACGATACTACTGAGTTGGTTGCCCAAGCTACAACTTGGCCTCTTTGGATACTTTCTGGACTTCCATATTGTATGTTGGTTGACAAAGCCTCCTAGGCTTCTACCAGCAACACAGGGTTAACTCTAACAGGCCATAACTCACTGAATTTAAGTCAGGTACAATTTGTGTTCCAATTGAAGTCTAGAATTCTAGTTCCTTCTGAAATTGTTTTTTACTCAAGGTGTTATCTTCTGAAATTGAAGATCTTGGATTCCAACTAATTCCAAGTTAAAGTCTTTGGAAGGTAAAGGTGTTAAAGTCTTTGGAAGGTAAAGGTGTTAAAGTCTTTGGAAGGTAAAGGTGTTATGTTCATCAACCAAAAAGGTTGACCAATCTTACACTTGGTTGCCTAAGACTGCCGTAGTTATCGTTTTAGGGTCTAAATCTTGATCCTAAGTGACTCTACTTAAGATATTTGGTATTCTTTTCCCAATCTTTGTCTAAGTCCTTTATGCTGATGGAACTCTTTCGTAACACTATCTCATCCTGATGAAAATCTTCCATAACTCTTCAATTTTGTCCAATGCTTTCTTTTTGTGAATGTGTTTATGTGCTGTTCTCGTGGTAACGATCTATGTGACATGGACTCTGATATACATGTCGTATGCAGGTGCATATTTAGTGATTGAGCCCATCAAAATTCCAAATGAAGGGTACATGGACTTAGTAAAATGGCATTACATTTTGTTTTGTGTTTTAGTAAATATCTTGTGGGATGAAGTCGTGCTTCATATGACATAAAGTGTCCAAGTGGCACTTTGCCCATTTTTTAGCAATAAGGCAATAAAAGATATATATAGTGAAGGGGGTCGGTTTTACCAAAAACCCGAACCCATTATATACCCTGGCCCATGGACCACGGACGGGTCGGGTAGGACGCAAGAGATCTAGAAGGTACGATATGTGGGCACTTGTCGAGATCAAGATGTTGCCGAGATCGAGATGTGCTTCTGGTACTGCACTGGTCTTTCGTACACGGGGCCGAACAGAATACGGATGCACAGGGCCGAACATCGAATGTTCGTACACGGGGCCGAGATAGAAGAGCTCGCAGGCGAAGCCGAACAATAAAGCATGATTGTGGCAGCTTGACTGGTGACCAGGGGCTGACATGCAGACATTAAATGCGCCATCAATGGGCATTTAATGCACGTCATGACACGATCAAATCACTTTTAGTGGCATTAAATGTGTAGTTAATGGGCACAAGGTTCTGACCACAGTTCTACATAAGGCGAGCTAGGCTCAACCTATGGTAGAGAGACAGCTGAGCTGATGACATCATGATAGAGGTGTTTTATCTCATTAGGATTCAATTCCTCCTATAAATAGGTGGTCTCTTCTACAGGTAAGGGGGTTGAGAAAAAAGGGATTGTTCTTCATTATATATTTACATGTTCTTCTTCATTTCAGCCATCTTTCATATACGCTTTCAATTGGTGTTAAGCTTGATGCTAATTTAGTCATCGGATGGGGATTTCGGCAAAGAGACCCGCTCGGGCAGTAACTTTGTTTATCATTTCATGCACGACCGAGCTACAGTGAGGCCGAACAGGGCCTCATTCAAAAGGATTCAAGTCTGATTCGATCCAACCCGACTCGTACACCCCCTGTGAGTAATCATGCTTGCAAAATTGGCGCCGTCTGTGAGACATATCGATAAACAGACGAGCCTGATCCTGCCTCATGTCGTCTCCATCCAAAACATGTTCGGAAAGAGATGGCAGGTCCAGCCCAGAACGCAGCTTGGTGGACAAAATTCCTACCCAACAAACAACTAAACAACAAGGTGAGAAATCCTGACAGTGGACACCCAAACGCTTGGAAGGAGCGCTTGCCTAGGAAGCAACCATCGATCGAATGAGAGTTGAAATCACTGAGTTAAAAGTCGCCTTGCTGCTTCAACAAAAGGGGAAGGGCCATTTGGAAGATGATGCCACCAGCAGACACAGTCCGGCTCGCATTAAAATTCGGCCTCCCCTTCTTCAAGGGCAAATCTGGGTGTTCACATTAGCCAGGAGCAGCATATGAAAGGAATAGTACAAATGATATCTAGGCCTGTCAAGGACGCGCGCCTACGGGGTGTTTCACGCTTTCCCTATGACGGGCATCTCAGTTCTGGAAGGAGCAGTTATTTCCCGTCATTGCAATGGAGTACCAGGAGCAATCTTTTACTTGCTCAGCTCGACAACACCATAGCAACCAGACGGAGAAACACGGGGATGGAACATCGGGAGTGACATGAGGACACTTTCCACGAAACTTACCCGTTGTGGTCTCTCAACCGGGCATGAGATCGGTTCGCAGCTGCCGACTAAGCAAACAAGAACCCGTGCCAGACATCTCGATAGTCAGGCCGAACACAACTCCAAACAGGTTTTTCACTACCCTTTTTTCAGCTCAGATTGAGTCCCTAACACCTCCAAAGGGTTTTTCACTCCCCAAATTTAATTCCTATGACACCAAGGTGGACCTCAATGCACATATCAGTCATTACCGATAGATGATGATGCTATGGAGTAACAATGACTCGCTGTTGTGTAAAGTCTTTCCATCTAGCCTCGGAGAATCCGACATAAGGTGGTTTGACAAATTACCAGCAGGTTCTGTTAATAGTTAGGGAGAACTGGCCATGGCCATCGTGGCACGGTTTGTCACTAGCACAAAAGTCCCCAAGGACATTGACACCCTCCTGGCACTTAAATGAGGCAAAACAGAATCCCTGTGAGCTTATGCTGGTAGATACTGGGAGATATACAATGAGTTTGATAACTGTGGAGAGGACATGGCGGTGGCAGCCTTCCGCTTAGGACTCCTACAAGGGAGCGAGTTAAGAGGTGCTTTGACCATGGAGCCCCCTAAAACCATCGCAGAGCTAATGAAAAAGGTGGAGCAACGCATCTGGAAGGACAAGAATGTCGAGGTGACCGAGCAGGGCACGACCGTATCAAGCCCTAAGAAGTCCAGGGCCAAGTATAAATGAGTACGGGGGGATGAGGGTCAAGCCGAGTATTCTGGTACGAACAAGCACGATGTGGGCTACAAAAACACGAGGATGGTTGTCAACACCGTGTTTGTCAAACCTATATATAAGATGCTTCCTCATATCAAGAATAGGCCCTATTTTCAGTGGTCTGCTAAAATGTCGGAGGCCTCTGTACAAGCAGCTGCACGAGCGGGCATACAAAAGCGGTGCTCTTACCATAGGGAGTGAGGACACCGAACCGAGGACTGTTATGCCTATAAGAAGCACCTCAAGAATTTGGTCCAACAAGGCCACCTAAAGGTGACTCCAAATGCATCTTTGACGTAGGCTTGGGTAAGTTTCTCGACTTCTTGGTGACTCATCGAGGCATCGAGCCAAATCCAGACTAGATCCATGCGCTTCAAAGTATACAACACCCTTCTTCAGTCAAGGAGGTTCAAAAACTTACGGGAATGGTCACGGCCTTGAATCGATTCATCAGCTGCTCTTCGGAAAAATGTCGCCCATTCTTTTAAGTTCTGAAAAAGCATGCCAGATTCTTTTGGACCGAAGAAGCGAATCAGACCCTAGAATCACTGAAATGATACCTTGCTCAACCTCCACTTCTATCTACTCTGGTTGCCGAGGAGGTTTTATTTTTAGACCTCGTCGTCTCGGTCCATGCCATGAGCGGTGTTCTCATAAGGGACAACGGTTATACTCATCAGCCAGTCTACTATGTAGGAAAAACACTCTCCGATGCTGAAACATGCTATCTTCCCATGGAAAAGCTCGCATACGCTCTAATCGTTACCACTCGGAAGCTAATCCATTATTTCCAAGCTCATCCCGTCACAGTTATCACAGAATATCCGTTGAACGCCCTGCTGAGTAAGGCTGACCTCACTAGACAGATTTCTCGGTGGGCCGTTGAGCTTAGTGAGCACCACATTAATTATGAACCACGGACTACCATTAAGGCCTAGGTCTTGGAAAATTTTCTAGCCGAATTCGCTTTGGCCTCGACGCCAACAGCCACCGACCTAGTAACATCGGCCGAACAAAGGGACAATGTCTTGACCCTGCCGACATCCGATGAGCAGGGTACTATCTCAGTAGGGGACCCTTCCCTGACCGAGATAGGGGGCATGGGGGAGAGATCCTGTGTAGTAAGAAAGCCCTCACAAAGGAGGCTCTAATTCTGTAGGTGGATGGTGCATCAAATGAAAGGGGGGCAGGAGCTATAATTGTGCTCACCTCCCCGAACGGGGTCGTGCTGGAGTAGTCTATAAAGCTCAATTTTTACGCCTCAAATAATGAGGCAGAATATGAGGGCCTCTTGGCCGGTTTGAGGGCGGAAAAAAATCTCCATGTGGCCGAGCTATCCATTTACAGTGATTCTCAGTTAGTCGTAAATCAGCTGACCGGCCTGTATGATGCCCGAGATGGGAGGATGGCCCGATATTTGGCAGAGGCCAACAGAGAGCTAGAAACCTTCAAAGCATTTAACATAAAGTAGATAGACAGGGATCTGAATGGCCATGCTGACGCTCTAGCATTCCTTGCCTCAGTGTTAGTTTTCAAAAGCCCGAGAGTGGTGGTGGTAGATTTTCTACCACGGCCGAGCATCGAGCATATGGGGGGCTGAGATGAAATACTACCTGCCGAGGTATGTCCTAGTTAGATGGATCCCATTATGGCTTTCATTAAAACTAACCAGTTGCCTACAGAAAAGAGGGAGACATGCAAATTAAGACTTAAAACTGCCAGATTCTGGCTCTCACCAACAGATAAGCTCTATTGGAGGTCCTTTACCGGGTCGTATTTATTATGCGTACATCCAAGCTTGGTAGCAGACTTGCTGTTTGAGATTCACGAGGGAATCTGTGGAAACCACGTCGAGGGTAGATCCTTAGCACATCGAGCTATCACGCAGGGATACTGGTGGCCATACATGCAGAGGGATGCCCAGCAGTATGTCCGAAAGTGTGAGAAATTTCAGAAGTTTTCTCCCCTTATTTACCAACCGGTTGGGGAACTCTCTCCAATCGTAATCCCTTGGCCCTTTGCTCAGTAGGGTTTGGACATCATGGGACCTCTCCCATGGGCAGTGAACAATAAATGATTTATTATAACGGCCACAGATTACTTCACTAAATGGGTTGAGGCAGAACCCTTGACCAACATCAGAGAGGCCGATGCAAAGAAATTAGTCTGAAATAATATTATCACGATGTTTGGGATTTCAAGAGCTCTCATCTCGGATAACGAGACCCAGTTTGATGGCAGGGTATTCCGGACATTCTTGGTCGATATGGACATAAATTCCTACAATTCCACCCCAGCCTACCCGCAATGCAATGGACAGGCTGAGGCTTCAAACAAAACAATACTGGATGGGATTAAAAAGAGACTGGAAAAGGCAAAAGAAAAGTGGGTTGATGAACTCCCCAGTGTACTGTGGGCATACCGAACTACACCTCGTCGAGCCACGGGAGAAACTCCTTATTCAATGGCCTACAGAACTGTAAAACCAGGTAAAATTTTTGATTTTTAAAACTAATTATTAAATAACTAAATTGGTTAATAAAAATTTATTAATTAAATTAAATTAACTAAT
>JAUTBS010399905.1:0-10242 GCA_032361285.1 Aequorea victoria | reverse complement strand
AATGTTAAATGTCAAAAATTTAAGCAATGCTACACCGTACCATCCATCCATTACGTTCACTATTCAAACAATGTCACTATTTAGAATCAAAAAGGACTTTTCTTTCGGTTATAATGTTAGGTAGGAGAAAGTGTATAGGCTGTAGGTCAGGAAAAACATGTCTTAAACAATAGAAACACGGGATTTTCCTATCAAGTAAACCCCTTCTTAACTTCACATGTTATTTCAATTTCTTTCTTTTAACCACAATCCTCTCATCTTCTCGTTATTTTCACCTTCTCATTGATCACATGAATATTTTTCTATTTCACTTTAATGATCAATCGACTATAATTTTCTCTTTTTCATATTTTTCATCTTTTCTCACCTTTTTATTTTTCTTTCTTTTCAATCATTATTTTCTTCCCCTTTTCTTTATCCTGTAACTTACAACATAAGACATTTTATGCACTAAAACATAAAGAAGAAAGGTTTTAGCATGTAAAGGCTCAAATTGGTGAACTAGGGATAATGTGTATAGACAGTAAGACGAATGACTCAAATAATAAAGATGGCCTAAGATCATTTTTTAAAAATGACAGTTTTTCAGGTGTTCATAAAATTCAGTATGATAGCAGTATAGCACAAATGATGCATTTTATGACATTCAACCAAAATGAAGAACTAATTAGACTATTCAACAAATTATGTAAGCTTTCAAAGAAGTAGAGAGAGGTATTATAGACTGAAACTCTAAAGAAAAGAATAGATCAAAACTCGCACAAGATTACAGTCTCCACTAGTGTTCATCAAGAATTCTAAATTATCCTCACTTTTTAATAAAAATTATAGACATGTAGCCAAGTGTGTAGTGTAGGTGTATCCGAGCAAAGATCACATCAAAAAAATTAAGTAACAAAAAGTAAGTGTAAAGAATTATGTTATCACAATATGTAAAAGAGTTAACATATACTATTTAAACTCAATGATTTCACACCGGAATTGATTTCATTTTATTTATATATATATTTTTGGATGTGATTAACCGTGCTATGAATAAACCCCCTAACTTAAAACGACATTGTCCCAATGGAATGCAAAAAGAACTGAAAAATAAAGAACATAAAAGAAGACACCTCAAGATAGTGTGTGGTGTGTCGGATGGAATCGTTCGAATTGCAATGTCGGGCGATCTGTGTAATGAAATGGGGCAAACCCAAACAACAGAAATACAACAATAATATACAAGAAAAGAGGAAACAAATCCACTGTCATAGATAAAATGGAAAGGAAATACAATACAGGTGTGCAACTGCACGTACAAAACTACAACGAAAAGAAAATACAACTGAAAGAAAGAAACTAAAACAACCAACAATACAGGAAAAGAAAAGAAATAAGAAATACAGGAAAATAAAAATAAAAACTAGTATAAGAAAGTAACATAAATGAAGGTCATAGGGCTCCGCTCGCCGGGCCTCGTCCTGCCCGTGGGTCAATCTCAAGAGCAATCATGACTGCTCTCAACATCTCCATCTGCTCCGCCGCATCTGCCTCAGAGTGGGCAATGTATTTGACGAGCCTATCATCCATGCGGTCCATCCTGCCAGACAAGTGTGCGTCCATGCGATCAATTCGCTTAGTGAGAGCCTGGAACTCTGGCATCTATGGGCAGGGTGCTGAAGAGGGCCCAGCCTCAGGAACAGCCGGCGGTGGTGGTGGTACATCCTCCTCATCATCGTTCCCTTCATCCTCGGAGTTGGAGTCAGCGGTGACCCCTCGTAAGCACTGTAGGCTCGTCGTACAATTCATCCACTAGGTAAAGGTGTATGTGATGGCACGCTCCTCGGGTCTAGCAGCACCCAAAAAGATAGAGGGATAAGAGTGGCTGAGGCATGCGATGATAAGGTTCGCAAACAGAAGCAGACGTGTGGCGCGGGGCGTCCACATAGGATCATCTCGTCTATGATGAGACAGGGGACAAAAACACGGATATCGGTGTGGAATGCGTATAATGCACCAAGGAACGAGTCACAGCGCTCGTCCTTGTGGGACGTGGAAAACACATTGGCCCGAAAGACCGTGCCAATGAACCACAGTGAGTGGTGGAGGACACCCCGATGAGTGAAGCGGGACCCGACGTCACCCTTACCGGAGGTGACAGAGTCGATCATGGTAGCGACGGGTGTACTGGGCAAGAGAGTGGTGATGGGATAGTCAAGGTGTGGGATGTCCAACACCTTAGCAATAGTCAAGGAAGAGATGGAGACCTCATGGCCGTCAATGGTAGACAAAACCACATGGCGGTTACCCGCCTCGACACGGATGCTCTGATAGAAAAGGCGGACGAGATGGGGGTAAGGGGCAGGAAAAGGTTCGAGAATGGTGGTGAGGCGACGATTTTGTAACTCGATGATGCCTCGCCTGGTGAGGTCATCAGATTGAAATGGGCCACCGACCGGGATGGTCGTCATGCAGTGTAGCTTACGGGTGGCCCAAGATGCGGAAGAGGAAGAGCCGGGAACGGGTTGAGTGGAAGAGATAGCACCCCAAACTCGCTTGGCGTGGGTAGCTCGACGGGGAGGCATAGAGAAAATAAAAAGAATATAAGAGAGGAGAAGAGAAAAAGAAAAGAAAGAACGGATAAAACTCACCGGAAAAAGATTTCCCAAAAAGTTCGAAGGTCGCCAAAAAAGTCACCGGAAAACTCGAACTTCGCCGGAGAAGACGACCGGAAACTTCAAACACCGTCGAAAAGCTCGAACGGAGAACTCGAAGATTGCCGGAAAACTCAACAGTCGACCGAAAAACTTGAACCTCATCAGAAGACTCAAACGGAATCTTCAAATATTTGTCGGAGAAGAAGAGGATTCGTTGGAGGAAGTGAAGAGTTCGCCGGAAGAGAGGGAGTTATTGGGAGAGGAAGAGGTAGAGAGAGATAGAGAGAAGAAGAAGAGTTTAAAAAAACCAAAGAAGAGGGTGATGAAAAGGTTTTGGGAGGAAAAAGGCATAACCGTTGAAATTCAAATGCGTCCGGACGCAAGTGACGTGCGTCCGGACGCTTAACTCCAGTAGCCTTTTTTAAGCAAATGCGTCCGGACGCAAAATGCACATGTTCGGACGCAGAAGACTAGTAGCCCCTCTGGGGTTCTATGTCCTGACATAAATAGCCAATGTTTGGACATTCTTTGGCAGAAGGTCCTCAAGGCTTGTGCGTCCTGACGCAGGTGACGCACGTCCGGACGCAAGTTGACAGAAGCCTCCAGTTTCAAATTTTTTCACAAAATTTTGTAACTCTTTTTTATTTTTTTATGCATTTTCTCGTGTTTAGCCTAACAAAAAGAAAAAAATTGGGTTTCCTCCCAAAAAGAGCTAAGTTTACAGTCTTCAACCAGACATCCGTGAAGCTCAAAGAATTGAGTAAATCGGATCCGTCAAGTGGACGGACTCGATCTCCTCCTCGTTACTAATACCGTCTATGTACGGCTTTAGCCTCTGGCCATTGACCCTGAATGTTTTACCCGTCTTAGGATTCCTAACCATAATAGCACCATAGGGGAAAATCTCAGTGACAATGAAAGGTCCGTCCCAACGGGAGCGGAGCTTACCGGAAAAGAGGCGCAATTTGGAATTAAACAACCAAACATGTTGATTGAGCTCAAAGGACTTGCGTGATATGTGCTCATCATGAAAAGCCTTAGTCCGAGCTTTGTAAATCAATGAGCTCTCGTAAGCATCATTGCATCTCTTCCAACTCATTGAGTTGGAGTCTCCGGTGAGACCCGACAGCGACCATATCAAAGTGAACTTTCGAATGGCCTAGAGAGCTTGGTGTTCTAGCTCAACCGGTAAGTGACATGCCCGTCCGAACACCGAGCGGTATGGGGACATGCCAATAGGGGTGTTGTAGGCTGTATGGTAGGCCCACAAAGCTTCGTTCAATCTAAGTGACCAATCATTCCTATCGGGTCAGACCGTCTTCTCTAGGATGCATTTGATCTCGCTATTAGAGACTTTGACTTGTCCGCTAGTCTGAGAGTGATAAGAAGTGGCTACCTTATGTGTCATAAAGTATTTGCAAACTAACGTGTCGAAGTACTGCTTACAAAAATGAGTCCCTTCGTTACTAACGATAGCACGTGGGAAGCCGAACCGGCTAAAGATGTTAGCCTGGAGGAACTTGACCACCACTTGGTGGTCCTTAGTCTTGGTGGGTATGGCTCCCACCCATTTAGAAACGTAATCGACCGCCACTAGGATATAGACATAACCAAATGACGGCGGGAAAGGACCCATGAAATCGATGCCGCATACGTTAAAAATCTCGATAATCAAAATGAGTGTTCGGAGCATCATGTCACGGCGCGACACATTTTCTGTCTGTTGGCAACGCAGACAGGCTTTGTAAAAGTTATGTGCATCTTTAAACAGTGTTGGCTAATAAAACCACACTGTAAGACTTTGGCAGTAGTTTTCTTGCCACTAAAGTGGCCACCGCAGTCTAGCGTGTGACAAAAGGTCAAAATGCGCTGGTGTTTGTTCTTGGGAACACATTGCCTTATAATCTAATCAGAGTAATATTTGAATAGCTCTGTGTCCTCTCAAAAGTAGAACCGAACATGCGAGAAGAATTGATCCCGATCTTATTTAGACCAATGGGACGGAATCTCTCCCACCGCAAGGTAGTTCACTATGTCTGCAAACCACGGGGGATTGACTTGTGTGATTGCTAAGAGTTGCTCATTGGGAAATGAGTCTTTCAAGAATGAAGGATCACATGAAGTCTCCACAAGGATCCGAGATAGGTGGTCTGCCATAGAATTCTCAGATCCCGGTTTGTCTCAAATCTCGAGATCAAACTCATGTAAAAGGAGTATCCACCTAATCAACCGAGGTTTTGTGTCTTTTTTAGTAAGTAAATGCCGCAAAGCAGCATGGTCTGAGAACACAATAACCTTTGATCATAATAGATAGGACTGAAACTTGTTCAATGCAAATACCACCGCTAGTAATTCATTCTCAGTAGTGGTGTAATTCAACTAAGTATCGAAGAAGGTCTTACTCGCTTAGTAAATGGCATGAGGGACTTTATTCACCCGTTGTCCCAAGACCGCAACGACGGTATAGTCGGATGCGTCACACATAATCTCAAATAGGAGGGACCAATCGGGTGATTGCATAATTGGGGCCGATGACAATGCGTCACGAAGCTTTGTAAAAAATTCCATGCAGGACTTTGTAAAAATAAAATGTGCGTCTTTGGCTAGAAGATCACATAACAGTTTAGAAATCTTACTAAAGTCCTTCATAAATCATCGGTAAAAACTAGCGTGCCCCAACAATGACCTAATTTGTTTGACAGTAGAGGGGGGTGGAAGTTCTGAAATAATGTTAACTTTTTCCCTATCCACCTCAATCTCTCTCTTAGACACGATGTGACCTAGGAAAATTCCCTATTGAACCATAAAATGGCTCTTTTCCCAATTCAGAATCAAATTTGTCTCTTGACAATGTTGAAGCAATTTTTACTAGATTTTGGAGACACACTTCAAATGTCATCCAAAAAACCGAGAAGTCATCCATGAAGACTTTGAGAAACTTCTCCACCATATCCGAGAAGATAGACATCATACACCATTGAAAAGTCGCTCGTGCATTACATAATCCAAATTGCATACGAGGGTAGACAATAGTGCCAAAAGGGCATGTAAAGGTGGTTTTCTCTTGGTCGTCCGGGTGGATAGGCACTTGATTATATCCTGAATAGCCATCCAGGAAACAATAATAGTCTTGGCCCGCCAACCGTTCAAGGATTTGATCAATGAAAGGTAATGGGAAGTGATCCTTCTGAGTCATGAAATTTAACTTTCTGTAATCAATGCACACACGCCAACCAGATGTTGTGCGTGTGGGGACTAACTCGTCTTAGTCATTCTTCACAACAGTGATGCCCGACTTCTTTGGCACCACTTGGGTTGGACTAACCCACTTACTATCCGAGATGGGGTAAATAATACCCGCATCTAGCAACTTTATCACCTCCTTTATCACTACATCTTTCATGTTAGGATTAAGCCTCCTTTGCATTTCGCGATAAGGTTTAGCATTGTCTTCACAATGGATGCGATGCATGCAAATCGAGTGGGAAATACCTTTAAGATCGGCCACCGACCATCCAATGGCACCCTCATGCTCTTTAAGAACCATAGCTAACTGACTTTCGTGGTCCAACGACAAGTCAGCAGCTATGATAATCGGGAGGGTGTCATGGGGTCAAAGAAAAACGTACTTGAGTGATGCCCGTAAAGGCTTCAACTCAAGTGTCGGGGGAATCTCCAATGATGGGGGTGTCGGTGCACTTGCCAATGGGGGCAATGGCTCCACTTTGGCTTTCCAAGTTGACCATTCTATGAGAGGCAAAGAATTCAATAAAGAATTCACCTCCTCTACTTATTGGTCTATGTCAAATTCGTCGAAGCCAAAGTGGGTGAGACAAGCTTCCAAACGGTCATTGGCTAGAATGTACGGGGATGCCTCCTAAACTAACTCATCAATGAGATTAATTGTAAAACAATCATCTTCGTTCTTTGGGGGTTGTTGAGAGGCACTGAAGACATTCAACCTCACATTCATATTCCCAAATGAGACATCCATAACTCTCGTTCTACAGTTTATGCCCGCATTAGCCGTGGCCAAGAAAGGCTGGCTAAGAATGACGGGAGTCTGTCTCTTCACACTTTGCACCGGTTTCATGTCAATGACTATGAAGTCCGTAAGGAAGAAACATTTATCCACCTTGACAAGGACATCTTCTATCACTCCATGGGGTACCTTAACTGATCTGTCAGCTAATTGCAAAGTAACCGTGGTTGGCTTTCGTTCCCCTAATTCGAACTTCTCATAGATCGAATATGGAAGCAAGTTTACACTCGCTCCAAGATTGAGAAGTGTCCCGTCTATGGAATGATTTCTTATAATGCAAGGAATAGTGGGAGTCCCGGGATCTTTCATCTTAGGTGGCGTCGAACACTAGAGAATGGAACTCACTTGTTCAGTGAGTAAGATTTTCTTCGTCACGTAATTTCGGGACTTGCGCTTTTGAGTGCGCAAGTCCTTTAGGAATTTAGCATATGACGGTACTTGTTTGATAGCATTGAGGAGGGAAAGATTAATTTTCACTTGTTTAAATAAGTCGAGCATTTCCTCCATCGATGCTCTATTTTTTTTAAAATGGGGACGGAGCATCAAGACAAGTCGGGAAGGGGGCCTTTTGTGTGTACGATCTAGAAGGATCAAGCACTTCGGAACGGGTGACCTCCTTAGACCTTGAAGCATTGTCAACCCCGAAATCATTGGGGTTGCCGACAATCTCTTTGTCTTTCCTAGAAACTGTGTCAGGTCGAGTCTCGACCTCTCGTCCACTCCTAAGAGTCACTACAGCCTTCGCCTTCTCGTGAAAGGTATCACTTGCTTGCGAGCTATCTACCCCATACTGTCCCTTAGGATTGTTTACCGGTTGACTCGGTAGTTTACCTCATCTCGTCTGTTTAAGGCATTAGCTATTTGACCCATTTGGGTTTTTAGATTTGATATGGATTGCGAGTGAGAGTGTAATAACTGAGTGTTAGTCTCAAGCCCCTAAAGGGCTTGCAACACCTTATCCTCAAAAGCCATGTTTCGGGTCGGAGGGGAAGGATTAGTGTAACGCCTCACTTTTCAAGACACATTCATTAAGCACTAAACATAGAATGAAGATAAAAGATTACTTTAATTGGTTGACAATGGGTTCTAACCCTAGAATTTAAACTCTGTAAACCCTAAAGAAAGTAATTGGTCAAGGTTATGAAGGAAACACTTAAGAAAGTTTAAATTAAGTTTGGAGAATTAAGTTCGGTCGCATGGATCACAGTCTAGACTCGAGTTTTTGAATTAAAGTTCAACATGAAAGTTGAAGCCCATAGATTCATAAATTAAATGAATGGATTAGATTTTAATTTTAGAGCCCAATTAAATAAATTTCATTTTATGAACTATGTCTTAAAAATTACATAAAAGTCCTATTTTTGTAATTAAAGACTAAAAATGCCCACATTAATTATCTAAATTATAAAAATACAAAAAGAAAATATTTTTTGAATGCCCAAAAGACCCTTGGCCGGCTGCCCCTTCTGGGAGTTGTTTGGATGGGACAATTTTTGTATTTAATTGAAAAATAGAAAAATGAAAGAAAGATGTGATGTGATGGTTGAGTGTATAGAAAGTAAGGCTTGTTTGGAAAATTAAATCATCTTCTATACTAATTCAATTAATTGTGGGAGATAATTATATACATATATATATTTCAAGAATATAAAGATACATAGAATAATTAATTTGTGCGAGAAAACTACCCGAAGAAAAATTAATGCATTTTTTCTCCAAATCTTCATCATGATACCTCATCTCCCATCAATTATTTGATGTACCCCAATAGTACCCCCATCAACTATTTGATGTACCCCAATAGTGCCCTAATAGTGACATGGAGTGACAATTTTCATGAGAATTGAATTAATAATTTCATATTTTTGGCCTATAAATACCAAGCTTTCTTAAGAAAATTTTCCCATTTCATTCTCAAGACTTCTCTCTTTCTCTAGAA
This sequence comes from Aequorea victoria, assembly GCA_032361285.1. NCBI lineage: Eukaryota > Metazoa > Cnidaria > Hydrozoa > Leptothecata > Aequoreidae > Aequorea > Aequorea victoria. Next base: position 1,622 of record JAUTBS010399905.1, on the reverse strand, counting down.
CTCCATGTTTCCGCAGCCACAAGGGGGAAAGGAGAAAGAAAGAAAAGAAAACAAAGAAGAAGAAGAAGAAGAAGAAAAAGGACGAAAGAAAGGAAACTTGAAGTAGTTTTTAAAAATCATTCTTCTTGTTCAAAAATAACAAGTAAGGATCTCCATAAACTTTTTATTTTCTTCCATAACATCATGTTCTAAAAACCATTCTTCTATGAGATGAAAGTTAGTGCACTAAAATGGAAGAAGGTGAACAAAGGACCTTGGAACCTTGAATGTCATTTAAGACCTTGATCTATGGACATTTTAAAAGAATAACAAATGAAGAACAAATGATGTAAGAACAAGTTATGAGCCTTCTCATACTTATATGATATTGTTATGACATGTTTGAACATACCTTAGTTGGATAAAAATAGGGGTGGATGATGATTTGTTGAGAATATGTAAAATAGAGACAAACAGAAAATAAAAGAACATAAATAAAGTCATTCCAACAATTTGCGTGTGAACCAAACATGGCCTAATCAAAAAGATGTTTTTACCAGAGTTTATTTAAGATGTCTTAAGCATGTGTGAATTTTGGTTAAACTTAAAAATATATTTTTAAGTCCCTTTGACAATTTATAAGATTCTGTGACAAGTAAGGCAGATTGATAGTCAACTTTCAACCTCTATATCTCTTTCCACAAAGATCTCCTTAAGTTGATCCATATATTCATAGAAATGTATATGAGTCTGGTTTCACCCCCTTTTTACAGAAGTAGATTTCAGTTTGTAGAGTTCGAGTTATGATGATGTTTCCAAATAGGTCCTTATTTCGACAGATTTTGTTGAATTAATTTTTGGACCCTCTTCCGAATACAACCAGTGTTTCGTCCATTCATGACCAATGTAGATAACACATTAAATTATCTCTCTGTAAATTGTCATAAAATTCCAGTGAGGGTTGATATTTTTAAAGTATTTTTAAATCTCTGTAACAGATTCTGAAAATGCAGAAGAATATAGAGTTTAAGAAAGCTTAAGCATAACCTAAGTACCTAAGCCTAAGTGTGGGACCTTGGGGGATTTTAGGGTACCAAGAATGTTTAAAAATGATATAATTAAGGTTGAAAATATCTCACTTTCATGAAAATATCTCACTTTCTACCCGGTTTATGTGTTAAGAATCGAAGTTCCGAAATGAACGGAAGAGCGTGGCTCAAGAGGGAGCACTCATTTTTGAGGTGGGTGTTCCTTATTCACTAGCTTGGCTTTATAAATATGTAAATGGTTAAATGCTTTATGTTTTCATGTTTTATGAAAATGAATGATTGTTGTACTTGTGAAAGAAAACCGTATTTGCGAACTTGTCTTATGAACTGTTTAGAACATAATGAAACTTGGATGTTTTATGAAAGAACATAATGTGATTGCTATAATAGCCTTGATATTACATGGTGAGTGCCATGTTGTGGGTATATCGCACACTTGATAATGCGTGGATATATACCACTGTATAATCTATGAAATATATCGCACACCTGATAATGTGTTGATATATGTCCTAGAACAATGATAAATAATGTGTTAGCTCTACCACTGAGCATTGTTAAGTGGCCCGGCGAATACTCCTTAGCCCTGTCCAA
>JAUTBS010399820.1:0-10243 GCA_032361285.1 Aequorea victoria | reverse complement strand
TGCCCTCTCCCTGACTCTTTTTCTTCCCTTCTTTCTCCCTTTCCTCTCTACTAAAGCAACCAAAATATTATTATTGGCTTCTGTTTGCAGCCCAGAAGAGTCTTGAATTCAGCCCCAAAACTCTCACAAACAAAGCCCCCAAAACAGACGAACCTTTCCCCTACCCATTGGCCCCAAATTTCATAAATAAACCCATAAAATAGCTAGCTGCTGTTTAAGCCCTTTATTTGCGCCAATTCTGAAAAAACAACAATCCTTGTGTAGAAAATTTGTATTCAGCCTACAACCTTAAGCTATTAGGTGAGGTCTCAACAATATATTAACGGATCGCTCATTCCATACCCAAGCAATATAGGATTGAATACTCTAACATCCCCATCACGTGCAACCGTTTTTTGAGTTCTGTCACCTGTAGCCCTTTTTTTTCTAGGTAACTGTATACTCAACACCTTCACTTTGAAAATTGAAGTAGTTCAATACTTTCCCCCTTTATAAGCCATTGAACCATTTTATAACAAATCAAATCTTGACTCTATAGGCCTTCCTAACCATAAATCCACCACAAATAGTTTCTCAATCTGCCATACATCAATCAATAAGGCTTTTGCATGATTATCACTCATCTACATCATAGCAATTAGCAAATGTTTCAATAACTGTAAGTTGGGAACATAGATTACACATACCTTGTCCATAAGACAATAGCCAATGGTTGGCATGTACTGCACCAAGTACATAACAGCAAGTACAGGCTACAAGACAAGCCAAATATCAAAACAGAGAGATATTTGCAGTATACCAAAGACAAGTAGAGCAACAAGTAACATAAACCAGATCAGAATATGCCAAAAACGAGCAAATCAAACAGGTAATTTGGCCATTCAATTTAGCATACTGAAAGGAAGTAGGTGTCTGTTGTTGGGTGGTGGAAACGTTGTCTACAAACACAAACTTGTTAATCCATTCAAGAATGATTGAAATCCACAATAATCCAACCAGTAATATCAATCAATCATTCAATCAATGCAAAATAAAAACAAAAAAGATAGAACACAAAGATATACGTTGTTCGACTGACCGCCTACGTCCACGGGCTAGAAGCAGATTAATCTACTATATGAAAATAAGAATTACAACTTTCCCTTAAAAACGCTCTGATCTCACAAGTCTTTTTCTCTCTGAAAACAACTCTAGGAGACTCAATTTTCATAATCTTCTATTCCTAACTGACCATAAGGTTTTCTATGTATAGAGTTTCCAAAACAGCTGCGCGAAACCCTAATCCTTGATTTCGCCCGCGATGCCGTCCTGACGGAGGTTTTCGAAGAAACTCATCCCTATGTGCCCATTCGGACGGAGGTCTGCAGACTCGAACATAAGCCTCTGTAATCGGGCGTCCGGACGATGGTGAGTTCCGTCTGGATGGTGAGAGCATGTATGCACGAATTTGTGCAACACCTCAACAATCTCCACCTTGACACAAAATTTTTCCTTCCTGTTGAAACTTGCTGACGCTCCCCAATAGTGCACTTCATTGTCGGGTGGACGTGCTTCACCTTTTCTAACTTCTCTGACTCGGCTACTAAAATTTTCATCCTGCCTGAACTGCTTTAAACTTTCATGTCTGAAGTGGGATCTTCACTGACCGTGATTAGAGCCCCTGACTGGTGCTTTGTATGTCTTTTTTCCTCTTTTTTTCTGTTCTTTCAACTGCATCTGCCGATACACTGAACTCGTCTCACAGTCGCCTAACTGTACTGATACTGCAGGTGTAGCTCCACCTACCACTGTGCTCCCTACCAGTCTGTAGAGACGCCCAATCTCCTGCCCTTTCATGATCACCATTGAACCTTTGTTGACCTTCATAGCTCCACATTTTCCTGTGTACCCGCAGCCCAAAGAATCCAAAGCGCCTAAAGAGATCAAATTTTTCTTTAGCCCTGGAACATGTCTGATATTCCCTAAAACCCTGACGATCTCGTCGAACATCTTAATTCTGACTATACCAATTCCAATGGTTTTGCATCATGCATCGTTTCCCATTAGAACTGTACCGCTATCACATGATTTATAGATCTCAAACCAATCTTTATTAGGATACATATGATATGAGTATCCAGAATTTAAAATCCATTCATCTGACATAAAATTAACATCTGAAGAAACTGAAAGTATTAAAAGTGCATCTGCCTCTACCTCACTATCTGATGAACCTCATGCATAACTGACTGAATCCGACGTCACTTTCTTCCCCTTTCTCTTTTCTTCCATGTGTTTCTTCAATTCCTGGCACCTACTCCTGTAGTGACTAGTCATGTGACAATAGAAGCATTCCACATCCTTTTTCTCAGTCAACTGACTGCTGTTAGAACGTCCATTTCTCGATCTACTACCGCTCCTACCTCGGTTTGGTTTTAACCTTTCCACAACTAGGCCTACATTACATGGATCATCCTCTCTCTTCATCTTCTCATATGACACGAGAGCACTGGTCACTTACTCAAGTTTCAGTGTCTCTTTTCCGTACATCAGGGTAGTCACAAGATGATCATAAAAGGATGGCAGTGATGCTAGGAGTAAGATCGCCTTATCATCATCCTCAAATTTCACATCAAACCCTGACAGTTAAGTAATAAACATATTAAACACATTTAAATGTTCTAACAGGTTTATATATTCCCTCATCTGCAGTCCGTATAGCTGTTTTTTCACGTACAACTTGTTAGCTAACTTTTTCTTCATATAAAGGCCCTCCAGCTTCTGCCAGATCGCCTCTGCCGACTCCTCTTCGATGATGTTATGAATAACATCGTCGTCTACACTCAGACGAATGGTGTTCGCGGCTCTTGCATCCAAATCCTCCCAATCATCTTCGCTCATCGTTACAGGCTTCTTAACCTTGTCGAGTAATGCATTGGAGACCGCCTGCTGGATTAACATATCCTTCATCCGCCGTTGACATAATGAGAAGTTCTTACCGTTGAATTTCTCGACTGCATATCTGGTGGTGGTGGTCATCTTTTCAATCACCAACGAGTGATCAACTGCTACAACCGTAAACTCTGATACCAATTATTGGGCAATGGAAACGTTATCCACAAACACGAACTTGTTGATCCAATTAATAATGATTGAAATTTACAACAATCTAACCAGCAATATCAATCAATCATTCAATCAACGCAAAATAAGAACAAAAAATATAGAACACGGAGATATACGTAGTTCGACTGACCGCCTACGTCCACAGGTTAGAAGCAGATTAATCCACTATATGAAAATAAAAATTACAACTCTCCCTAACCAACGCTCTGATCTCACAAACCTTTTTCTCTTTGAAAAAAAACTCTAGAAGACTCAATTTTCGTTCACAATCTTCTATTCCTAATTGACCATAACGTTTTCTATATAGAGAGTTTTCAAAACCACTGGACGAAACCCTAATCCTTGATTTTTGTCCGCAACGCTGTCCAGACGAAACTCACGGCCGTCCGGACGGAGGTTTCCGAAGAAACTAATCCCGCTGTGGCCGTCCGGATGGAGGTCTACAGACTCGAACATAAGCCTCTGTAATCGGGCATCCGGACGGTGGTGACTTCCGTCCGGACGGTGGGAGCCTGTATGCACGAATTTGTCACACCTCAACACCAGTGTAGTCTGTACAAACATGCACGCATTTGTGCTTGTATGCAAAACAGATTAGAATATGCCAAAGATGAGTAGAACAAACAAACAACTCGGCCATTGACTTTAGAAAATCAAAAGCAGGTATTGTGTACACAGTCGATTTCAACCTGCCTTAGCCACAACCATCATATACTTAACAACTCCTGAATGGAAATGGAAAAGAGATGCACTTTCGGTTCCTTGTTCAACACAAAGACCAGAGCTAATGTAAGTACAAGTAACGAGTGCTGGAACTCCATTAAGTTAATAATACATTGACATGGATAAGATACAAGCATGCAACTGGGACAGGTTGTCATATGTCAGTTAGCCTCAGTTTTTAAGTTAAAGAGCCATTGAGAATCTGGCTCAGTAGGTGAGGTGAACACACCACTCATGTATCCCAAATGATTAGTATGCCAATAGTATTTGACAGTAAACCACTTCTCCAAGGTTGTATTTAAACATCACTATCATTAATGTTACCACTATATGGCTACACATGAATATCGTCATGATTTTCTTGGAAATAATGAGCTCTGTGTAATGATAATCAACAAAATTCAACCAAAATCTTTCAAGCCCACAAATAAATGGGGTTGAACAATTCCTTAACTCTCCTCTTTTGGGAAATGGCAAGAATCCCAAACAAGTGATCAAATAAGTAACAGCTCTGCAAACTTCCATTTTTTGAGGAATCACCTTTGTTCCAAGGTGAATAACCAATAACTCATCAATATTTAATCAATAATTAGAAGTTTATTGGAAAAATCATAAATAAAATTAGGTGAGTATATGCATAGGTGTGCGTGCGCACAGACTACCTTATGTATTTATGTATTCTTTCTGAAATATGACACACTGAATGTTCAACAACTTTAATCTGCTTAAATTTAAAGCACCAAGTCTAGGAAATGTGATTGGCACTTAAACCAATGAGAGATAGTGTCTGTAGTCCGTGAGCTCAAATTTGCATTGAAAATTCCTCAAATAAAACAAAACGAACATATTATTCCTCTAATGTTATTTAATAGAACTATCGCTTGCTCACCAATGTAATAATTGACAATAATTAATCCACTTCCGCATATAATAACAAAGGAATCAGTGGTAGCGTTTACCACTTCTCTTTCGTTGGAGAAAGCATTTTGGCCAAAATATGACTTGTTCAATTCTAGAATTTACAAAGAAAATTAAGGAATGAGTGTCAAAATAAACTCAACCATCACTAGTTCAAAAGGACAAATGTGTCAGGGTGAATATTGTATTAATGCTTGAGTGTGATTGAAAAACAATTGATGAATGTTGTATAGGGAAGGTAAAATGTTTCAGCTCCCAAATCTATTTTCACAGCGGTCCAATTGATCAAATGGGAAATTGTTCTATTAAGAGGGTCCCCCCCTAACACCACAGTAGTTTACGTGACAGCCGGGTCGGCTCATTTAGAACCAAACCAAACTAAACCTTATGTCCCAATCAATTGGGGTCGGCTACATGAATCATTTTTTATCATTTTACTCTATTAACGGATATATGATCAGTTAGATTCAATAAACTCATATTCTTTCTTACTACAGCATCCCATATCAATTTGGTCATTTCTCTCCCTCGAGTATTTTCATTAACAATAATCTTATCACTCCTCACTCCTCACTCCTCTTTACTATTGCATCAACTGTTCTACATTGTATGTGTCTAAATTACCTTAATCTATTTTCTCTCAACTTATCTTCAATTGGTGCGATCCCTACTATTTCACGAATATTTTCATTTTCGGTCTTGTCTTTTCTAGTCTTACCATACATCCAACTCAATATTCTCATTTTAGAAACACTAATTTTATTTACGTGCCGTTTCTTAGCAGCTCAACATTTTGTCCCATATAACATCGACGGTCTAATAGTTGTCCTATAAAATTCTCCTTTCAATTTTATAGGTATCCGTCTGTTAGTACACCAAAAGCGACCATCCACTTGAGCCAACCAACTTTGATCCTATGAGTTACATTGTCTGTAATCTCTCCAACTTTATCAATAATCGAACGTAGATAACAAAAATATTCACTTTTTAGTATCTTGTGCAAAAAAACGATGGCTTCGATCCACCCAAACAATAAAGAAAAAACAAGCAAACACATGAAAAACACAAGATTTACGTAGTTTGGCGATGTTCCTGCATCTACGACAATAGAGAGAGAATGAATTTACTATAAACAATAAGTATTGCAGCCTCTTAAACCTTCTTTAGAATCTTTCTGACCTTCTCATAAACCCTAAACGATATTAGAGTTATATATATATATATATATGTAACCCTAAAAGATGACCTAAATTGCTAAAACACGCACGATTAGGTTATTTTCGTCCGGACGCCACACTGGCTCTGTCTCAACGGAATCCAACAGAGATTTACAAAATCCAACAGCGCTTCCACCGTCCGCGGACATAAGTCATGGTGGTCCGGACGAAAACCAACAGTGCTTTACGAGGTTCTGTAGTACACTACCATCCGGATGAAAGTCACGGTCGTCCAGACGAAATATGACAATGAGAAATTTGACACCTTACAACATATTTTGTAGTTTTAAATCTTTACTTCTTCACTATTAGTACTTCTATTACTACAAAATTTACATCCCATATTATAAACATCCTATTACAACTTGCCATGTCTTAGACATGTTCGGATATTCCTAATGATGAAAGCTAGGTAAATTCCTCTAGAGGAAGGCTCTCAACCGATTACAAGCCCGAGAACTCGGTCTCCAACCTAAACCAGCTCCCTGAATGGTTTCCAAAACTTAGAAATGTCTTTGGAAAGAACTATGCAAAAATAACCAAAATACCCTGTCAACCTACCTAGCGGCCGCCATTTCACATCCTAATGGCCGCAATATTTAGAAATTACAACCTCGCGGGTGCAAGATATGTTCCCTGAGTCCACACACTCTGACAATTAGAACCTCACGGCCACCAACCTTGTTGTTGCGGTCGTCCGGCAACTTGCTCTTTATAAACGTTGCAGCCGCAAGTACCATTGTTGCGGCTGCAAACTTTATCTGTGGCAGTCAGATTTCAGAATCTCGAGATTTCTTTCCTTGTTGACCATGGAATCGCCAGATTACACCCCCAAGGCGGCTTAGACTTGTTCAACAAAGGCTTTTCTTACTCTTCAAGCACCCTTTGCCTATAAATTGGGCCTAACAGCCCTAACCCCCCTATACTTAAAACTAGAATTACATACCATTCAAAATCAACCCTAAACAGGCTAAACACTTCCACTACCATCCTTGACCGAGTTCAAGGTTTGTGGTTGAAGAAGGAGCTCCCTAAAAGGTGGAATCAACCCTAAACACTTCCTTGGGTGTCCTTTTCTCGTGTTTTTGGCGCTTTATTGCTATCTTTATTTCACTTTTACCTATTCTTTTGTATTCTTACTATTCTTATTCCTCACGTACTCGGGACATGGGATCCGGATCATGACAGCACCTGAAGGTCTTGACTTAGCGAATGCATCACATAAACTCAATCTTTTGGTCATGGTAAGACTAAAATGTTTGTCATATTCTTAAGCTAGAGAATAATTCCCTGGCCTGGATGGAAAAAAGACAGCGACCAACTATTCAAGGCAGTACAATAATTTCTTCTTTCTTTCTTTTTTTATTCTTTTTTGGGAGCAGATATGCCCTTATGCTCACTATATTTCACAACTAATCTAATTGCCAACCTTCAGGCATTATCCCATCATTTAATATGCAAACATATATCCTTTTGATCCTTTTTCTCACTCAAAATCCAATAAACTATGGAATATTATTTACTGCAAGGAATAATCTCATATGAGAATACCTGATTGGATATCCAAACCTCCTTTAGACCATGGGTTGCAGCAATAATTGTCAACTCGGCACATCTCTCTGATGACACATGCTTCTGAGAAAACAGAAAGAAAACATCTGAATGAAGGGTACTACATAATTACCATTCCACAACTACTAAATGCCTTTGCAATAATCAAGTAGCCAGCAATGCAATCAATCGTCACTTTTTCTGTACACAAACTTTGGAAAAAGAAATGGTCCTCCATGCAGGATAGGAATGTGCTCTCTGTTTACCATACAACATAATACATTTAACCCAGGAAAAGATAAAATTGTGACAAGAAGGTTGCCAAATAAATACTTTACATCAATTATATTTTATAACAGCTATTACTAGTTAGTTGACTACTTGCTTCTCAAGCATCAATGGGTGGAAAAGGGAGCCCTCATCAAGTATGGCATAGCCCACCTTGTGAAAAAGTGGGGAAAAAATCATATTATTGCAAATTTGAAATCCTTCTAGCAAAACATTAATTTATGCTTCATTTTGTTGTGCCTGTCGTGCCTCTAAAAACGTAGGGAAAGTTCATAATTTTATGGTTTACAACTATAGAAAAGATCAATAATGATAATCTAATACCTTTCCGAACTGCGATACACCTTGTGATTTTTATTTTGTTTTTGTAGTGCAACATGTCATCCATAAACAACGGAATTATATTTGTTTAGATAGCAGGTAATTTGGACAAATATGGCTTCCTACATGTTGCATTAATTAATTGATGTAAGAAGTTTACATCTTTTATAAGTTTATACTGCTCTCTTAATTCAAATAATATATCAATGAATATTGAGTTAAAATATGCTCCTGTGTCCATAGTTGGTTCCCCTATAACATATCTGGCAGAAGATCCATAAGCAGATAAAGTGGAAATCAAATTGATTTCAGAAAAAGTTAAGACATAATAGGAATTTTACTAAATTTATATTGTACTGTTATTTCATGTTTTCAAGGTTTAGGAAGAGTTTTCAGAAGTTTTAACTTGTTCTGATGTATTAAGTTCACAAATAGACTGGTGTAAAAAGGGATTAGCTCGCATGGATTGGCACCTTCACGTGTATGCTTTACAAAGGAGAAGAAAGACGAGGCAACGTGTAGAGACCGCTTGTAAATTTATTTATTTCATTTATGGTTATTTACATAATTTTTATTGTGCATGCTTTATTTGGTGTTGTTCGCTTTCCGAGATTTAGTTATGTTTGTCCAGGGGAGAGGTGGGGGGCAGCAGCCATAAGGCTGTATTCACGCCCACTGATCGAGCAGTCCACCCACTACTCGAGCGGTCCCACTTTTTGGGATCGGGTATAAAAGTCCGCTTTCTTCGGAAGCTTCACAAAAACCTGATTTTCTCCCCCCCCCCCCTCTCACTCTCCGATTTTATCTACCTTCTACTCTTATCGGTATATAACGATTTTAACAGCACTGAAGAAAAGTTTAGTAATCTTAATGACAAGGGGAACATTACGATGAAGTGTGATTTGAAGACTATTCAACTTTTAATGTTTTCTCTCCCCTCTCCTTTCTTCTCTATGAAGTAGGATTTCATGCTCCTAGGTTTAATCTGAGTTAATCTTGCATTATGCCCTATTTTGAGCTGGGTTTTGGGTACTTGTGAGCAGCGTCCTAAGTGTTTAAAAAACCTTTATGGTTAAAATTAATGCATTCTCATACCATGTTGGGCTCTAGCATGATTTGGACAAATCTTGTCCAATGAATTTGAATTCTATTGAGAATTCCATAAATTAGGGTTTTATAAGATCCTTTTTGAGGAAATTGAGATACATTAATGAAATCATTAATTGAGTATTTATGTGTATGAAAATTTGTGAAATGCATATACCCATAGTTTTAAAAAGCGGCCATTACCGTTACGTAACGGTTTTGGCGGCCTCCGTTACCCGTTATGATCGTTTTTTCAATGTGAAGAAAATTCTCAGGTGTAACGGCAGTTACATTTTCCGTAATGGGCGTAACGGCATAACGGTCCGTTGCGGCACAGTTACAGCCATTACGGCTTGTGTAATGGGTTTCAGCTCATGAATTTTCTGTTTTCGTTCTTTTCATCAACAGACCCCTACGTCTTCTATTATTTTCAACCCAAAATTATTCATAGCAACCAAATAGACCCGAGACAACCTAGGCATTGTGAGATTTGCCTCAGATATCTTGAATTCAACAACAATCAACTGATTCGACTCTTCTTTTTTGACTTCCGACTCTCCTACAGGTTCATTCTTCTTTTATTTTTAAGATCCATATTTGCTAACAGCTAAATAACATGTTTGATTCAAGATCCATGTTTCTTGAATATCCAACATCTATTTTGGAGTCTGTCATTGGGCATCAAACATGGTGGTCGAGTTTTTAACTGCTCCAAATGTTTATTTAAGAAAATTGTTCAAGATCCATGCTTGTTTAGAGCCAAGATCTATAGAAATTAAGTTTAAACAATAATATAAGTCTGGAATTACTTATCAAAGAAATAATATAAGTTTGGAATAGTGAATTCGAAATTCAAGTGGAAACAACAAGTCAAATAATGTACTTCACTATATACAATACTTCATAACTATTAAAAATTTAAATGACATTTAAGTTGTGCATTGTGAATCTATAACACATAAATTCATTAATTACTACATAAGAATAATTAAAACTGCTTACTAAAACTAGACTAACTCGTATAAAAATTAAGA
>JAUTBS010399709.1:0-10244 GCA_032361285.1 Aequorea victoria | reverse complement strand
TTGAGTAAAATTAAAAGATAAGTTAATTCATGTGAAAAGGAAAACTACCTTATAAAAGTTATGAAAGTCTTACGAAATGATCTATGGGCACATAATGAAAACTTAATTAAAAGTTAGAATACTTTATTAAAGAACACAATATGCTTAATATGATAGCCTTGGATTACGTGAATATATCGCACAAGTATTCGTGGCCATATGTCATGTGATGGGTATGTCGCATAAGAGTTCATGGCCATACGCCATATGATGGATATATCGCACAAGCATTCGTGGATATATGTCATATTATTATTATTATTATTATTATTATATATATATTATGGATAAGCCACGGGTGACTATTAGCTCTACCACTGAGCATTGTGGAGGTGGCCCACAGAATAATCCTTAGTCTTATCCACTGAGTAGGCAGGACATTCACGGTAACAGTACTACAATAACTCCTGGTTTGGAGGTTAATTCAACTCGAGGCTCCATAAGAAGTGTTTTGTGGTTGCTATTATGAATAAGTGAAAATGGTTAATGAAATAATAAGAGAAATAAATGGTTAAATATGTTACCACTACTAAGTGGATATGATGAGTAAAAATATATAATTATCACTACAAAGTGAATAAATGAAAATAATATTTAAAATTCTCTGTTCAGAGGTGGTTATTGGAAATCCTCCACTGAGAGGCGATTGTCAGAAATCCCTCCACTAAGAGGTGATGATGTTATGGATATGAAATTTCTCCATTGAGAGGTGAATGATGATAAGATGAAATATTTCTCTTTTAAAAGATAATGAACGGTAAAACGATGAACAACTCTTTTTAAAGTGATAACGGTTTTGAGAAAATTTTATTATGTACACTTTTCTCTAGTAAGAAAAATGACCAAAATGAAGATGAAGTAAAATAGAACATATAAATGGATAAAGTCTTGAAAAACACTCTTATGATGTGATTTGTGAAAAGATGGAAACTTGAAATGTTTTGTGATAAAAGGTATGTTTTGATAAAAGTTATCCCTGTTTTTCAAAGTGATGAACTTGAAATCTTATGATGTGATTTGTTTTGATTTCTATTGCTGGTGATTGGTGAGCACATGGATTATAGCTCACTCCCACACAGATTGATATTTTTGGCAAGTTTTTGGCATCAGGGTTGAGTCTGATTCGGTCCACTGTGATCTTAGACTTTTTGAGAAGTTTATAGGAAAGTTAGGGTTTAAAACCCTTTTTGTTTTCCCTCTTTGGCATGTAATTAATATGATGATGTTGATGAGACTGTTAAGTCCTCCTGTTTAATTATCGGTATGTTGGTTAGGCCCATGTATGAAGTTCATTATAGAATGTATAAATGAAGTAATGTGAAGTTTCGATTGGATGAATGTTGTTAAGAAGGGTGGGCTGTGTACCCTTCTTCAGTTTCGTGCCCGGTGTTCGAGGCGAGGCTTAACAAAATTCGAACATGTCCTGGACTGGGCTTGCGCCCATTCCACATTTCTGTGAGAGTTGAAGGAACTGACTTAGATAAAACTTGGTTCAACAAATATATTATTATTTCTAATGCAAAACCCCAAAATGAATCTGGCAAATCTGAATAACTCATCATGGATCTAATAATATTCAAAAGAATTTGGTTAATTCTTTTTAAATAATTTCCATTAGAATTATTAAATTCAGTATTAAACAGAGTCGGTATAATATGTTTGATAATATACAGATTGTTCATCAATGTATCAGAACAGATATAAAAACAGATATAAGAACTACCAAATTTAATAGAAAAAATTCTTATTAAAATTGACTGAATATCCATTCAAAATTAATTTCGAAACAGAAAATAAATTCCTTCAAATTGAAGGTATATAAAAATAATCTTCCAATATTATTTTCCTACTTCTACCAAAAATAAGAACAAAAGTTCCTACTGCTACTACTGTTGCTTTATTCGAGTCACTCATGAACAAATATTTCTCTCTATTATTGAGTTGCCTGGTTACCTGGAACCCCTGCAAAGAATTACAGACATGATTAGTGGATCTTGAATCTACATACCAGGTTTCCGTAGATTCCATCACAAAACATACTTCAACAGTTAATAAATAATTGTTACCTTGTCCATTGTCGTGCTTTGCTTAGAAAATCGAACAAAACTTCTTCCAATGTCCTGGCTGATGGAGAAAGAGTACTTTTCTTTCAGTTCCTTTCCTACCTCTTGAGTCTTCCCTTTAGTTTTAACAACTAAATATTGCTTCTGAATTTTTCCTTTGTTCTTCTTCTTCCCTTTCGGGTAAGAAGTCGAGGGTTGTTCAGTAACATTCATCACAGAATAGGTTACTGATGATACCTTCAGTTACTTGTAGTTCTTTAAAAGGTTGCATCAAGGAATAATCCATTTTACTCATCATAGAATTCAGGCAAAATTGCTTAAAAGAGTCTAGCAGTGATTGGAGCACAAAATCGATCTGGGATTCCCCATTCATTTCGGATCCAAGGACCTCCAGTTCTCAGAGAATGTCAATCATCTTAAGAACATGGTCCCTTACTGGGGTACCTTCAACCATCTTGGTGTTAACCAAGTTTGACATAGCCATCTTTCTAGCGGAACGATTCTGATCCTCAAACATTTCACTGAGGTTTAGAATCATCTCGTAGGTAATAGATATATGTTGATACTGGTGTTGCAACACATTTGACATTGAAGCCAAAATGTAGCAACGAGCCATCTGATCACCTTTCTGTCACTTCTGGTAGACTTGGACTTCCCTTTCGGTTGCGCCCTCTACCGGTTCTGTCGGACATGGTTTAGTTAAAATAAATTTGAAGTCCTCAGCCGTTAGGACAATGTCAAGATTTCTTTTTCCATTCGATAAAATTTGATCTAGTTAGTTTGTTTTTCTTTAATATCTAAGCAAGAGGATTGAAAGAACTGCCCATTATATCTAGAAAAAAAATATGCATTCAATTAGATTTTGTGAAAGAATACGTTTGAATTAATTTTAAATTGACTTCCCTCGTTCGTTAATTAAAAAAAAAAGTTCTGTCAATTAATTTAATTTTCTTAAAATTCGATTTCTCGGTAGGAACTTATCTTATTCGCTTTAAATTAGACAGGTTGAATTTTTTAATTTTGTTATCTGAACAGTTCAGGAAATTTCTATTCAACAAAATTAAATAACAAGCATCTTCGACCATATAAATAATAATAGTGACTCCGGTGGAGAGGATATCATTATTTATATTTTAAGTGTATACCATTAGTTCATTCTCAAAATTAAAATCTACTCGTAATGAACCTCCCCGTTTGGGGATCGCTCATACTTACTATTTAATTATGAGAATTATCACTTACGAGTTTTATTTCTAGTAATATCCGCAATTAAAACCCTCCGTTGGAGAGGTGAATTAATTACATCACAAATAAAATACTAATGAAAGTTGTGGGGTTTAATTAAAATCCACTCGCCCACTTAATATTTAAACTGAAGAACAAAAATATTTTTATTTTTCAAAAATAATTTAAAAGAGAATATATAATTTTTCCATGCAAAAATTAATTTTCTAATTTTTTTATTTTAATTATCCAAAATAAAATAAATTATTTAAATTAAAATAACCTAGAAATCAAAATTAATTCAAGCAACAAATTAAAATTTTTATTTTAATTAATTTTGAAAAAATAACCATGAAAAATAATAAAACTTTTCATAAAAAAATATTGTCTAGGGTCTTGTGTTTTTAACCCATGTTGTCCATGTTTAAAGGGTTATAAACATATAACAAATAAAAAGAAACTTTCACGCGCGGAGGAGACCACGAGCAGCTCGCGCAGCCAAGCGTTGCCGCTGGCTCGCTTGTCAGTACCGCTGGTGCCGCCGCTGCTCGTGGTCTCCTCCGCACACGCCGTCGCGCTGCACTCACTCGTCGACGGCCACCGTCTATGCTGCTACTGTGCGCCACTGGCCTCTGCTATTCTTCCTCATTCTTCGTTCTTCGTACTCCAGATACGATTACATTAATAAAAAATAAAATGAAATCTCACATCGCTCATAAATAAAATTAATTATTTTACAAAGAACTGCGGTCCAAACCACCGTAAGATTCGAATAAAAAACAAAGGCCATAAACAGAGGATCTAAAATTAAACAAACCATCATGCATCACAACAGTTAATCCTAAATCTAACATATATGCAGATCAGTAATTGGATTAATATTGGACAACATATAATTTATATTAAAATCTAATCACAACCGTTGACTTTGATACAAATTGTTAGAGTCTACGAAAAACTGCATACAGATCTTAGATTAGATCATTAATACGAATTAATTGATTGATTACCCAGAGTTTAAAAAAATTATCTTTTGATTCCGGTAGGTTTGAATCAGTACTACAACTCATCGTATCTTTCGGTGTATGATCCAATTGCCCAATCAGTAGAGACCTAGTGGGTGATCACTAAAACTGGTCGCCGCCTCTCCTCTCTCTTTTCTGATTTCTGAAATCCTAACTTTTAAAATATGATCATTAAGCCACATAATTATAGATTAGGTCAAGTGAGGAGAGATACCAGATCTGCAATTATGGATTACATTGTGATATAAGGATAATAATTAAATTGGTTTCCAAAAAAATTAAGAAATTACATATCAGCACCCCGTGAGATATTTTCTAATTCATTCAATTGTAATTAATTTTACTAAATAATTACAACTACACTCCAATTTAATTATCTCAAATCATTACGATAAGAGTCATTTTTTGCCAAATTATATAGCAAATAATATGAATCTCGGTGTTAAGTTTCCAATACCTGCTTAGTAAAATTTAATTACTCACAATTTAATTTTACTAACATCTATAATCATTGATTACCAAATTCAACTTATTTGATATACTATCAAATTAAATTAATAATTCACTGATCAGGTTTACTGGTAGTAACAAAATTTATGAATTTATCAATGAGGTATTACAATCCAGAATTATTCTGGACATGAATTCCTCCGAAATATAACACTGGTCATATTATAATATTTATTACCCAAACTATAGGGTCTATTGAAACAATAAGATTAAATTTTGCCCGTAAGTAATTCAAAATAATAAAATATTAAAATACGTCAGCATTCAATATTTCTCGGGATTAAGATCCATAAACTCTCGAGCAAACTATGAAATTTTATAAGTCCAATTCTGTCAGTATATGAACTTTAATTTCACCTTTAGTCCTATTCAATACATTCTTGATGTACCGAACACAATCTCTCTTGAATTATCGGAAAAAAATTTGTGATTAAGATAAATCACTAAGATTGTACTCGCAGTTATACCGATAGGATGTCAACCCTATCTAGGCTGTGAACTAATATAATTATACAAGAACTTGACTTCTGATCTTCTGTAAGTAAGTCAAGCTCTACTTATCAGAATTTTTATTGTGTATAATTATCGATATTCTGCATATTAATTATAAATAATTAATAATGCATTTTCTACAAATACAGATATAATTGTACTAAGACAATCCATTATATTATACAAAATAATATAAAATGTTTGACACTGGTTTTATATAAAACCCCAACATATCCAACTTTAGGAGAGAGCATAGTATTCCAAACAATGCCACCCTTAAGCTGTTTGATTCGAGCGGTAAAGAGAATCTTCATGCTGCTCGAAATGGGGTATATCCCTTTACCATTGTCTCAATCATTGAAGGGGGCATTCGGTTCCCCCTCAACCTTCTCCTTAAGGAAACGTTGACCGTGCTGCTGCTAAGATCCTTCCAAATATCCATAAATTTCCTCTGCATTCTTACTAGCACTGTCGAGATAAAACATCTACACAGCATCAATATCGACCTCCCAAATATTTTTGATTGTTTTTCCTTATCTTTGAACAAGAATGGATCCACATACTATGTTAGGTCTAGGGAGAAGGGACTCGACCTGATTTGGGACCTGCCAAACTCTGACAAGCATGTCAATGACTAGCTCCTGGTCAGTGAAGAGTTTGAGTTCCCAACTGGACACATCGGCCCCTGGCTTGGCAATCCTCGGAAGCTCGATTTCCCAGGTTGGTGGAAGTCATCCATTTGTTCCCTTCGTATTCAATTATTTATTACTTTTTCTAAGCTCTTCTTTCCCTTGTGTAGTGGTTGGGCTGGTAGGTCGATACAGGAAGGCTACGAACCCCGACATTGTCAAGGCTGCCTTCTGCGTTGGCCAGAGGCAACCCCTCACATTACTTGGGTACGAGGCGAGCTACCGCCACACCCTTCAACATCACAATCGTCCTTCCAACATCATCTACAAAACCTTAGTGGACCGAGATCCAGATCGGTAGCAAGTGAGAGAAGACACACAAGAATCAAGACAAAATATCGAGAGTTAAGGTTCTTTTGAACCTCTAAGCACTGGCAAAACATTCTACTGTGGTTTCCTCCTCTGCTTCCTCTGTTGTTGCTATCAAAAGTCATTCTTAGCTTCTTACCTTCGAAGTTACTGCCCCTCCTCCGCCAGCTCTGATAGGCCCCTTTTAGAGGTGACTACCTTGACTTTTTTGCTAGACCCAATGATCGACCTAGCAAAAGATTTGGCGAGGTCAAGGAGAAAAAGAAAGGCCATGCTTTTCCAGCCAGCCAATGAGTCAGAGAAGGTCTGGGTGCCGACGTTCAAACTCTATGGTGCGCCCAAGCCCGCCAGCGCTCACAGAATCACTAACCAAATGTGGCATATGACCTCTCAAAGGCCATCCTTCTTCCATAGGACATAGCCAAGTATGTTGCACTTGACAAGTTCACGCTTTATGCTCGGTCTATGCAGTACATGGTTGGGGTAAGCATTCAATTCATTCCTTTCGCTTTCAATTTCAAAAAAATTCACAAGTCTTTTAACTCGGACTAATCCTTTGATTGCCTTATGTAAGGACTTCAGTGCATTAACACCATGATGGAAAACCACAAAAAGCTAAAGAGCTTGATGAGAAGGGCCTAACAAGGTCTAGAGGTGGAAAAGGTTGCTCGTTAGGTGCCCGAGTAGAAAGTTGCTGGCCTAGAGGCCAACCAGGCCCCCTTGGTACTTTAAAACCAGGAGTTGGAGACCAAGGCTTCTACTGCTAAGGCTGAGCTCGCCAATGTTAGAGCTAATCTTGAGGAGGCTGGGAAAGGGAAAGAAACCTCAAGGAAAGTTTAGGTCGACATAGAAGCTGCTCGGAAGGATAGAGACGACCATAAGTAGTAGGTTGACTAGGACGAAGCAGACAACTTCTACATCAAGGAGGTCAAGAAAATAAAGGCCGAGATACTCCATGACAGCTATAAGCAAGCTTTGATGAAGCTAGACATACCAGTGGAATCTCCCTTATGGTCCCAAACTCTCATTGACCTTTTCTTTATTTAGTCAGTGACTCTTGCCGTCACGCTTCAATCAGCTGAAGACCTTTCATCATCACTGGATCCTCCGATGGTCGGGGACCCCTCCAGAGATGAGAACATTGTTGAAGTGATCAAAGTCTGGCGTCTTTTGGTGTCTATTTTTCCTTCTTATTTTTAAACGTCAACCCATTTTCTATGTAAGGGCTGACATCTTTTTATAAGTCTCGGAGCCTTTTTATTTAATCAATGAACTACTTCCTTTTGGATATTCTCTAAGTGTTTTAGCTAGGAAATTGGATGACTTTCTATCTCTCTTTGTTTTTATCTTATTTGTTTTGCTTAGCAAAATTCTAAGTGTTGCCTCTTCTAAACCAACGAACACAGCTCGGTGTGTGACTAAGCTTCTCGTTCTGAGATTAACTTGGGAAGCAAATTCTTTGCTTGAAATTTTTTAAGTGTTGGCTCTTCTAGCTCAATGAACACAGCTCGGTGTGTGACCGAGCTTTTCGTTCTGTGATTATCTCGGTAATAAAATTCTTTACTTGAATTCTTTTGAATGTTGGCTCTTCTAGCCCAACGAACACAGCTTGGTGTGTGACCGAGCTTCTCATTTTGAGATTAGCTCGATAAGAAAATTCTTTACTTGAAATTTTCTTAGTGTTGGCTCTCCTAGCTGAACAAACATAGCTCGGCGTGTGACCGAGCTTCTCGTTCCTAGATTAGCTCGGCAAGAAAATTCTTTCCTTTAAATTTTCTAAGTGTTGGCTCTTCTAGCCAAATAAATACAGCTCGGTGTGTGAATGAGCTCCTCGTTCTGAGATTAGCTCAGCTGGAATTGGTTGTTCTAATACTTTATGCCCCCGAGCTACTAAAGTTCTGCTGGGGTCAGGGTTGTTCTAACCCTTAGGATTATTCTAATCATGTATGCCCCTAAGCTACTACAGCTCTACTGGGGTTAGGGTTGTTCTAACCCTTAGGATTGTTCTAATCCTATATGCCCCCTAGCTATTATAGCTCGACTGTCTTGGGTTGTTCTAACTCTTAGATTCTTTAAATTCGTTGATGACCCCGAGCTACTACAGCTCAGTCAAAGTCGGGCTTTTTCTAACTTTTAGAGTTATTATAACCCTGAATATACCCCTCGAGCTACTATAGCTCTGCTGAGGCTGGGGTTGTTCTAACCCTTGCAAGTGCTGGTGCGATTTATCTTCGATAAAGATCTTTAAAAAATAATGATTTTATTGATAGGGCCCTCTGGGCATTTGGATGAAAGCTTAATAATAGTAAAATCGTAAGTTGGCCGTATTCCATGGTCTGGGAATTTCTTTCCCTCCTGCGTCCTCTAGATTGTAGGCTCCTGCTCCTATAAATACCAGGTCTCCTACGTTGAATTCTTGAGGTCTATCCTTTTTGTTGTACTCTTTTTTTCATTTCTTCCTGGTAAGCTTGAATTTTAAGGAGGGCGGTCTCCTTTCTCTCTTCAACTAGGTCTAGGTCTTTGGCTAGGATCTCATTATTGCTCTCTAGATTGAGCAGCTCGGTCCTCATGGTGGAGAGGTTGATCACTAAGGGAATCACTGCCTCAGTCCCGTAAGCCATTGAGAATGGTGTTTCACACATTGACCGTCGTGACATTGTTCGGTAGGCCCATAGAGCGTTGGGTAGTTCGTCCACCCATTTTCCCTTTGCTTTTTTAGCCTCTTCTTGATTTCATCTAATATTGTCTTATTGGACTCTTCGACCTGGCCGTTGCACTGGGGGTAGGACGGTGTCGAACTGTTGAACTAGATGCCTAGCTCGGCCACAAATATTCTGAAGATTCTTTCATCAAATTGGGTCTTGTTTTCTAAAATAAGGACTCTCGGCATGCCAAACCTCATAATGATGTTTCTTCATATAAACTTCTTCACATCATCTTCTCTCATGTTGGCTAGTGGTTCAGCCTCCACCCACTTGGTGAAGTAATTTGTTGCAGTAATTATGTTCTTATTGTTGGCGGCCTTAGGAAGAGGCCCCACAATGTCTAGGCCCCACTGAGCGTAGGGTCATGGATTTGTGAGGTGTGAGAGTTCTCCAGCGGATTGGCGGATGATGAAGGTAAATTTCTAGCACTTCTCGCATTTCTTGGCATAGTACTGGGCATTCTTCTACATGTGGGGCCACTAGTAGCCTTGCGTGATTACTCTATGTGCTAAGGATCTGCTCCCTGTGTGACTCCCACAAATTTATTCATAGATTTCAAAAAGCAGGTCTTCTACCATGCTTGGGTGGTGAACACAAAGTAAGTAAGGGCCACTAAAGGATCTTGGGTATAGTTTCTTTGTAGGGGAGAGCCAAAACCAAGATGATTTGAGGCAAACGTTGTGTGTTTCTTTCTTCTTAGCTGGGAACTGGTAAATCTTGAGGAATGCCACAATTAAATCCAGCCAACTCAGTGCAAGGTCTATTGGAATGACCATATGTTGGTTGAGCTCTGGCTCAATGCTTGAGTTCGGTAGGAAATCAATCGTGATTTTCCTTGGGCTTCCAAATTATGTGGCCGAGGTGAGAGATAAGGGCTTCAACATGGCTGTTGAATTCTTGGCCTACCTGCTTCACCTTGATGGCTTCAAAATCTTTGATCTCCTCTTTAGATTTTTATAAGTAATTAGCCATCCTATCATCTCTGGCTTCATAAACCCCTGTCAGTTGGTTAACCACCAGCTGAGAGCCATTATAGACCAAGAGCTCGGCCACGTGGAGCTTCTTTGCTGCACAAAGTTCGACCAGGAGAGCTTTGTGTTGACTAAGGAATGACCCTAAAGGGGGGGGGGGGTGAATCTGGTCTTTGAAATTAATTTGTGTTTTAAAAACTGTTTAAACTATTTAATA
>JAUTBS010399598.1:0-10244 GCA_032361285.1 Aequorea victoria | reverse complement strand
GGAAACATTCAGATCGTCATGTAAGTCATCGAGCGCAGGGCCCAATGTGTAACCTGATTCGGGAAGACTGAAGGAAAATCCTGCCATTCTCGGGAAACGTCAATACATAACCCAGGATGGAGTTAATTAAAAATACCAAAAAAAACTACTAAGAAGGTGTGTAAACATTTGTCTAGGGATAAAAACTAGTAAGTTAATTCCTTCAGAAATACGTACGACTCAACCTAAAGTTGGTCGGGACCAGATAGATCCAGCCAAATTGGGGATACATTCGGATCGTCATGTAAGTCATCGAGCGCAGGGCCCATTACGTAGCCTTATTCGGGCAGACTGAAGGGAAACCCCACCCTTCTCGGGAAACGTCGATACGTAACCCAGGATAGAGTTAATTAAAAATATCCAAAAACCCTAGGAAGATGTACAAACATTTGTCTATGGAGAAAAATAAGTCAGTTAATTCTATTACGAATACGTACGAATCAACTTAAAATTGGTCAGGACTAGCTAGATCCATCCAAATTGGGAAAACATTCAGATCGTCGTATAAGCCGTCGAGCGCAGGGCCCAATGTGTAACCTGATTCAGGCAGACTGAAAGTAAACCCCGCCCTTCTCGGGAAACGTCAATACGTAACCTAGGATAGAGTTAACTAAAAATACTGAAAAACCCCCTAGGAAGATGTACAAACATTTGTCTACGGATAAAAACAAGTCAGATAATTCTATCGAGAATACGTACGAGTCAACTTAAAGTTGGTCGGGACCAGCTAGATCCATCCAAATTGGGGAATCATTCGGATCGTCATGTTAGTCGTCTGGCGCAGGGCCCAATGTGTAACCTGATTCGGGCATACTGAGGGGGAACCTCGCCCTTCTTGGGAAATGTCAATACGTAACCCAGGATGGACTTAATTAAAAATACTTAAAAACCACTTAGGAAGATGTGTAAACATTTGTCTAGGGACAAAAACAAGTCAGTTAATTCACTCGGGAATACATACGACTCAACCTAAAGTTGGTCGGGACCAGCTAGATCTAACCAAATTGGGAAAACATTCAGATCGTCATGTAAGTCATCCAGCGCAGGCCCCAATGTGTTACCTAATTCGGGCAGACTGAAGGGAAACCCCGTCCTTCTCAGGAAACGTCAATACGTAACCCATGATGGAGTAAATTAAAAATACCCAAAAAACTCAAAGGAAGATGTACAAACATTTGTCTAGGGACAAAAACAAGTTAGTTAATTTTATCGAGAATACGTACGACTCAACTTAAAGTTGGTCGGAACCAATTAGATCCATCCAAATTGGGGAAACATTCGAATCGTCAAGTTAGTCGTCGAGTGCAGGGCCCAATGTGTAACCCGATTTGGGCATACTGAAAGGAAGCCTAGCCCTTCTCGGGAAACGTCAATACGTAACCCAGGATGGTATTAATTAAAAATACTAAAAAACCCCTAAGGAAAATGTGCAAACATTTGTCTAGGGACAAAAATAAGTCAATTAATTCCCTTGGAATATTGACGAATCAACCTAAAGTTGGTCGGGACCTGCTAGATCCAGCCATGTTGGGGAAAGATTCGGATCTTCATATAAATCATTGAGCGCAGAGCCCAATGTGTAACCTGATTCGGGCAGACTGAAGGGAATCCCCGCCTTTCTCGGGAAACGTCAATACGTAACCCCGACTGGAGTAAATTAAAAATACCAAAAAATATCCTAGAAAGATATGCAAACATTTGTCTAGGGTCAAAAATAGGTTAGTTAATACTCTAAAAAATATGTATGACTCAACCTAAATTTGGTCGAGACCAGCTAGATCCAACCAAATTGGGAAAACATTCGGATCATTATGTAAGTCGTTAAGTGTAGGGCCCATTGTGTAACTCGATTCGGGCAGACTTAAGGAAAGCCCACCTTTCTCAAGAAACGTGAATACGTAACCCAGGATGGAGTTAATTAAAAATATACAAAAATCCCCTATATAGATTTGCAAACATTTGTCTAGGGATAAAAAAAAGTCAGTTAATTTCCTCGGGAATACGCACGACTCAACCTAAAGTTGGTCGGGACCAGCTAGATCCAGCCAAATTTGGAAAACATTCAGATCATCATATAAGTCGTCGAGCACAAGGCCCAATGTGTAACCAGATTCGGGCATACAGAATGGAAGCCCCGACCTTCTCGTGAAACGTCAATATGTAACCCAGGATGGAGTTAATTAAAAATACCAAAAAAACTCCCTACGAAGATGTGCAAACATTTGTCTAGGGACAAAAACAAGTCAGTTAATTCTCTCAGGAATACGTACAACTCAACCTAAAGTGGGTCGGGACCAGCTAGATCTAGCGAAATTGGGGAAACATTCGAATCATCATGTTAGTCATCGAGTGCAGGGCCCAATGTGTAACCTAATTCGAGCAGATTGAAGGGAAACCCCGGCTTTCTTGGGAAACGTCAATACGTAACCCGTGATGGAGTTAATTAAAAATACCCAAAAAACTCAAAGGAAGATGTACAAACATTTGTCTAGGGACAAAAACAAGTTAGTTAATTCTATCGGAAATACGTATGACTCAATTTAAAGTTGGTCGGGACCAGCTAGATCCATCCAAATTGGGGAAACATTCGAATCGTCATGCTAGTCGTCGAGTGCAGGGCCCAATGTGTAACCTGATTCGGGCACACTGAAGGGAAGCCCAGCCCTTCTCGGGAAATGTCAATACGTAACCCAGGATGGTACTAATTAAAAATACCAAAAAAAACCCAAGAAAAATGTGCAAACATTTGTCTAGGGACAAAAAAAAGTCAGTTAATTCCCTTGGAATATGTACGACTAAACCTAAAGTTGGTCGGAACCTGCTAGATCCAGCCAAATTGGGGAAAAATTTGGATCTTCATATAAGTGATCGAGCGCAGAGCCCAATGTGTAACCTGATTCTGGCAGACTGAAGTGAATCCCCGCCCTTCTCGGGAAACGTCAATACGTAACCCCGGCTGGAGTAAATTAAAAATACCCAAAAATATCCTAGAAAGATATGCAAACATTTTTCTACGGTCAAAAATAAGTTAGTTAATACTTAAAAACTATGTATGACTCAACCTAAAGTTGGTCGAGACCAGCTAGATCCAGCCAAATTGGGAAAATATTCAGATCGTCATGTAAGTCGTCAAGTGTAGGGCCCAATGTGTAACTCGATTCGGGCAGACTTAAGGGAAGTCCGCCTTTCTCAAGAAACATGAATACGTAACCCAGGATGGAGTTAATTAAAAATATCCAAAAATTCCCTAGTTAGATTTGCAAATATTTGTTTAGGGACAAAAATATGTTAGTTAATTCCCTCGGGAATACCTACGACTCAACCTAAAGTTGGTCGGGACCAGTTAGATCCAGCCAAATTAGGAAAATATTTGGATCATCATGTAAGTCGTCGAGCACAGGGCCCAATGTGTAACATGATTCGGGCATACTGAAAGGAAGCCCTGCCCTTCTCGGGAAACGTCAATATGTAACCCAGGATGGAGTTAATTAAAAATACCCAAAAACCCCTAAGAAGATGTGCAAATATTTGTCTAGAGACAAAAACAAGTCAGTTAATTCTCTCGGGAATACGTACAACTCAACCTAAAGTTGGTCGGGACTAGCTAGATCTAGCAAAATTGGGGAAACATTCGGATCGTTATGTAAGTCCTCGAGCGTAGAGCCCAATGTGTAACCTATTTCGGGAAGACTGAAGGGAAGCCCTGCCCTTCTTGGGAAATGTCAATCCGTAACACAGGATGGAGTTAATTAAAAATACCAAAAACCCTTAGGAAGATGTGCAAACATTTGTCTAGGAATAAAAATAAGTTACTTAATTTTCTCGGTAATACGTACGACTCAACCTAAAGTTGGTCGGGACCAGCTAGATCCAATCAAATTGGGGAAACATTCGGATCATTATGTAAGTTGTTGAGCGCAGGGCCCAATGTGTAACTTGATTCTAGCATACTGAAGGGAAACCCCGCCCTTCTCGAGAAACGTCAATACGTAACCCAGGATAGAGTTAATTAAAAATACTCAAAAAACACCTAAGAAGATGTATAAACATTTGTCTACGGACAAAAAAAAAGTCAGTTAATTCTATCGGGAATACATACGACTCAACTTAAAGTTGGTCGGGACCAGCTAGATCCATCCAAATTGGGGAAACATTCGGATCGTCATGTTAGTCGTCTGGCGCAGGGCCCAATGTGTAACTTGATTCGGGCATACTGAAGGGAAGCCTCGCCCTTCTCGGGAAACATCAATACATAACCGAGGACGGAGTTAATTAAAAATACCTAAAAACCTCCTAGGAAGATGTGTAAACATTTGTCTAGGGACAAAAACAAGTCAGTTAATTCTCTCGAGAATACATACGACTCAACCTAAAGTTGGTCGGGACCAGCTAGATCTAGCCAAATTGGAAAACAATTCGGATCGTCATGTAAGTCATCGAGCTCAGGGCCCAATGTGTAACCTGATTCGGGAAGACTGAAGGGATTCCCCGCCATTCTCGGAAAACGTTAATACGTAACACATGATGGAGTTAATTAGAAATACCTTAAAATACCCTAAGAAGATATGCAAACATTTGTCTAGGGACAAAAATAAGTCAGTTAATTCTCTCGGCAATATGTACGACTCAGCCTGAAGTTGGTCGAGACCAGCTAGATCCAGCTAAATTGGAGAAACATTCGGATCGTCATGTAAGTCATCGAGCGCAGGGCCCAATGTGTAACCTGATTTGGGAAAACTAAAAGGAAGCCCCACCCTTCTCGGGAAACATCAATACGTAACTCAGGATGGAGTTAACTAAAAATATAGAAAAAACCCGCTAGGAAGATTTGCAAATATTTTTCTAGGGACAAAAATAAATCAGTTAATTCCCTTGGGTATACGTACGACTCAACCTAAAGTTGGTCGGGACCAGCTAGATCTAGCCAAATTGGGGAAACATTCGGATCGTCATGTAAGTCATCGAACGCAGAGCCCAATGTGTAACCTAATTCGGGCAGACTGAAGGGAAGCCCCGCCTTTCTCGAAAAATGTTAATACGTCACCCAGGATGGAGTTAATTAAAAATACCAAAAAACCTTAAGAAAGATGTGCAAACATTTGTCTAGGGTAAAAAATAAGTCAGTTAATTCTCTCGGGAATATGTACGACTCAACCTAAAGTTGGTCGGGACCATCTAGATCCAGCCAAATTGGGGAAACATTCGGATCGTCATGTAAGTCATCGAGCACAGGGCCCAATGTGTAACATGGTTCGGGCAAACTGAAGGGAAGTCCCGCCTTTCTCGGGAAACGTCAATATGTAACTCAGGATGGAGTTAATTAAAAATATCAAAAAATATCCTAGGAAGATATGCAAACATTTGTCTATGTACAAAAACAAGTCAATTAATTTTCTCGGGAATATGTACGACTCAACCTAAAGTCGGTCGAGACCAGCTAGATCCAGCGAAATTGGGAAAACATTCTGATCGTCATGTAAGTCATCGAGCGCAGAGCCCAATGTGTTACCTGATTCGGTCAGACTGAAGGGAACCCCACCCTTCTCGAGAAACATCAATACATAACCCGAGATGGAGTTAATTAAAAATACCCAAAAACCTCCTAGAAAGATGTGCAAATATTTATTTAGGGATAAAAACAAGTCAGTTAATTCTCTTGAGAATACGTACGACCCATCCAAACTGACCCACGCCACCTCAAAACTCAAGTATTAGCGTCGCACCAAAACCTTTTCATGCCACTAGCCCAAGCCATGTGAGAACCCTAAAGCCACATCTACACCTGGCGCGCGCCACCTAATGTGGCGTGCACCTCCTTTCACATGGCGCATGCCACCATGAGATTAGTCGTTTGCACCAAGTCAGCTCCTTACCCAAAACTCTATAAATAAGACCCTCCCCCCAAGCCAAAAAGAGAAAGATCTGAGTATCGAGTCTCTGCAGAATCGACTCTCGACCTATATACAACCTAAATCCTTGCCAAATGAATAATATTAAACATTAAGCTAATCCCGAAACTTCACTAAAACTATCCATTTCAGAAACCTTTGCATTGGAAGGACTTGAAGGCTCGAAGATCGCGTGGAAGGCCTCTCGAGGATGTTCCGTACGTGAGGAAGAAGCTGCAGAAATTTCTTTAAACTTCACCTCGCTTTCGGGATATACGGTAGGTTACTCTTTTTACTCATCTCTTTCTTTTTTATTCATTTTCTCTTTCTTTCAAAAAACTTATTCTTTTAATCGGTAAAAGGGGAGAAAGAGGTCGTTGGTCTTGTTCTCCCCTATTTCTTTTCTTTATTTTACTATCCATCCAGACATATTTTAATTGTTATTAGATGCATGTTTTAGCTTTAAGAATATATATATTCTTCTTTTCCTTCTTCGTATAAAAAAACACATACAGATGAGCACACTATTTTTCTTAAAACAGTAGCCCCTTTGGGACCTCCTAGTGTCGAGCTCACTCATCCATAGTGACGCGCGCCACCTTCAGAGAGTCCCAAAGTGGCGCACGACATGTCCCAATGGCACGCGCCAGGCCATGAGGTAGCGGGCGCCACCTCTGTTTGAAGACCAGTGGCTTCCAGTAGCCCTTTTTGTTAGCCTTTTCTATATATTTTCTACCTGTTAGAATTTTTGTTAAAATGCCTTCTGTTGTATTTTTTTCAGTTATAAAATTAGTTGCACACAAAAGTACACTATTTTCTAAAAATAGTAGCCCTTTTTAGGCCTCTAAATGACGAGCACACTGTTCCATAGTGACGTGCGCTATCTCTAGAGGACGCAAAAGTGGCGCACGCCATGTCATAGGTGGCGAACGCCATCTCTGTTTAAAACCTGTGGCTTCCAGTAGCTTTTTTTGTAATTTTATATTTTGAACTGCATGCTTTTATATGCATTAACTGCACCGATATGCTGTCATCTCCCCTTTTGACATGCCTTTAAGTATAAGTATGCGTAGAAAGCTTTAGTTTTGGGTTAGGTCTTGTTTTATTGTTTTCTTTTTAATGTTCCCTCTTCAACTCCCTTTCTGTATGTGTTGCTTTTGATAAATTTAAGACAAGAACAAAATAGAACGGTTAAGTAGAGGCCGGTCTTTGAATTGGGCGAGAGGGGTGCCTAACACCTTCCCCTTTCGTAACCTAGCTCCCGAACCATTTTCTCGGGTAAGGACGAACTAGTTCCCTTGAAAGTTTTTGGTTTCTTGGTTTATCCAAAAACCAAGTGGCAACTCCAAAATGTGCGTCCTTTAATACATACACATTTTGGGGAAAACCCTTCTTTCCTTTCTTCTCGTGGTTCATTTCGTACACACTCCTCGGTTGAGTGAGGAACGGAGGAGAAAAAGAAGAAAAAAGAGGACGGGTTCCTCACACTTGTAAGATTAACTTACTTTTAGGCTTGAAGTTCATAATATAATCCTTTTCCAAGAACCGAATATTAGTACTAACAATGACTTTATAGTCTTTATGATCATAAAATAAACCTCCCTTGGTGCCTTTAGGATAACCTACAAAGAAACACACATCTGTCCTAGATTCCAACCTCCCCGGTTTCATTTTTAGCATGTGTGCTGGGCAACTCCAAATTCGAACATGTTCTAGACTGGGTTTGCGCCCGTTCTACAGTTATGTGGGAGTTGAAGGAACTAACCTAAATGGAACTAGGTTCAACAAATATGTTGACATCTCTAATGCAAATCTCCAAAATGAATCTGATAGATCTGAATAACTCACCATAGACCAAATCATATCCAAAAGAGTCCGGTTCTTTCTTTTTGCTACACCATTCTGCTGAGACGTGCCAGGAGCAGTCAACTGGGATGTAATCTCTACCTCCTATAGGTATTCTCTAAACTCTCCTAAAAGGTATTCTCCACCACAATTGGATCATAGTATTTTGATTAGTTTACCATGTAGTCTCTCCACTTCAGCCTTGAAAACTTTGAATTTCTCAAAAGATTCAGACTTATGGTGTATCAGGTAAACGTAACCAAACCTTGATTAATCATCAATAAAAGTGATGAAATACCCAAAACTACCTCCTTTCATGATAGTCATGGGTCCACATAGGTCGGAGTGAACCAATTCTAACACATCTTTGGCTCTATAGCCCTTTGCCGAGAACGGTCCTTGGTTATTTTACTTTCCAAGCAGGATTCACAGACTAGAAGTGCCTCCACTTCCAATGAACTTAATTGCCCATTTGAAACCAGTTTTTGAATTCTTTTCAGATTAATATGCCCAAGATACAAGTGTTAAAGATATGTTTAGTTCAATAAAGAAGGTTTCTTTCTCTTTAAATAATTTTCATTAGAGTTATTCAATTCAGTATTAAGCAGTGCTGGTAAAATAGGTTTAATAATATACAGATTGTTTACCAATGTACCAGAACAGATATAAGACCTGCCAAATTTAATAGAAACATTCATATTAAATATGACCGAATATTCATTCATAACCAATTTCGAAACAAAAATTAAATTCTTTCGAATTGTAGGTACATAAAAATAATCTTTTAATATTATTCACCTATTATTACCAAAATTAAGAACAAAAGTTCCTATTGCTATTACTGCTGCCTTATTTGCGTCACCCATGAACAAAAATATTTCTCCATCACTAAGTGGTCTGGTTACCTGGAACCCCTACAATGAATTACATACATGATTAATGACTCTTGAATCTAGACACCAAGTTCCCGTAGATTCTACACATAACATGTTTCAACTCTGAATGAAGAATTGTTACATTGTTTATTGATGTGCTTAGCTAAGAAGACCAGACAATTCTTTTTTCAATGTCATGGCTGATGGCAAGAATAACATTTATCTTTTGGCTGTTTTTCTGCATCGGCCATCAGGATAATGTCAAGATTCTTTTTTCAGTCGATAAAGTTTGATCTAGTTAGTTTTTCCTTTAATATTAAAGTGAGAGGATTGAAGGAACTGCCCATTATATCTGAAAAAAAACACATTCAATTAGATTTTGTAAAAAATTTCATTTGAATTAATTTTAAGTTGACTTCCCTCGTCCTTTAATAAAAATAAATTCTGTCAGTTAATCTAATTTTTTTAGAATTCGATTTCTCGGTAGAAGTTTATCTCATTCATTTTAAATTAGACAGGTCGTATCTTATAATTTTTGTTATCTGAACAGTTCAAAAAAATTATGTTCAACAAAATTAAATAACCAGCACATTCGGCCATATAAAATAATAACAGTGACTCTGGTGGGGAGGATATCATTATTTATATCTTAAGTGTATACCATTAGTTCATTCTCAAAATTAAAACATGCTCGTAATAAATTTCCCCGTTTGGAAGATCGCTCATACTATTTAATTAAGAAAATTATCACTTAAAAGTTTTATTCCTAGTGATATCCGTAATTAGAATCTTTTGCTGGAAAGTTAAATTAATTACATCACATATAAAACACTAATGAAGGCCGTAGAGATTAATTAAAATTCCCTCACCCACTTATTATTTAAAATGAGGAATAAAAATATTCTTATTTTAAAAAAATAATTCAAAAGGGTATATTTTAATTTTCCATGCAAAAATTAATTTTTTGATTTTTTCTGATTTTAATTATTCAAAATAAAATTAATTATTTAAATTATAATAAATTAGAAATCAAAATTAATTTAAACAACAAATGAAATTTCTTCTTTTAATTAATTTTGAAAAACAATCCAGAAAAATAAAATTTTTCATGAAAAAAACATTTTTTAGGATCGAATCTTTTTAATCCATATTATTTATATTTATCGAGTTATAAATCTACAACAATAATAATCAAAAGACATCGACGCATTTATATTCAAAAATTAGAAAAAATTACATCCTCCCGTTTATCCTGCCCAAAAAATCTTCCTCTGTTTCTCAGCCACTAAAACAGGGATTTGGGATTATCCCCTTTCTTCCTTTACGCAGCAACATGATTCCTTCTGATTCAATATATATATATATATATATAATCTGAAATCAATACGCCTCCAACTGCTCAAACCCGCACGTAGCGGCCTCCTCCGCGCCTGGTTCACCGCCTACGCACGCCGCTGGCTGCGATCGCCGGCGGCGGTTGGCCTCCGTTCCCGGCGCGCCGTTAATCGCCTGCTGCCGCGCGCTGTCCTGCGCCGTTGTGGTGCTTGCGCCGCTGCCTCCTCCGCAATTGCTGCTCTTCCTCTGGTTTTCATATATA
>JAUTBS010399487.1:0-10245 GCA_032361285.1 Aequorea victoria | reverse complement strand
TTTGATCGAACAATTAACCAAAGCTTACAGAACAGTTCTCAGGTCTTTCTTTCTCTTCTACCCTCATAACTCTGATTGTTTCCCTCACTTGCTGCCTCAATTTGTAGGTTAATGGATGGGAACACATCTTCCTCATTTCAGGGGGTTAGTAGCATGAAACAAGGAGCTGAAATCCTGCTCAAAAAACATGTAAGAGGGAATCTGGGAGTGGCTTAAAACATGGTAATGGCGATTTTCAAAAATAGGGGAGTGGAACCCATCATGTAGGTGGTACTTTCATTTGGATGATTGTGATGAATTTATGGGGTTAGTGTTTGTTTAGCTAACATTTTCCTTATCCAACTACCCTACCACCAAAATCACCACCATTGTTGTTGGACACATTGTCCTCTCCTCTGCAGCAGAAACCAAGAACACCAGATGGGTTTCATCTTGTCATCTGCGAAGAACACATATCATTTTCTCATTAGGCGGTGTTTGGAATTTGGAGAAAGGAATCGAAGTCTCAGCTTCTTTTTCTTCCAAATGTATCAAACCAATATATTTTGAACTTCTTGCAAGACACTAACTCATCTTATTTGATGAACTCATCTCCACATTTTTCCACATCACATGATGAGACTCTGAGCTTGGTGTCTTCCCACACAGAGTCCATGAAGAATCTTGGGGTTTTCAACCTAAACAAGATCGAATTGCTCGTTTCGAGCCAAAAATAAACGAAACCCTTGCGCAGGAAGCTCCCGTTTATGGATTCCAAGGAGGCAGAGCATTTCCCAGAAAGGCCAACCCCTTTGACCCCAACCCGCTTCCCCGCCGGTCACTCTGTTCCTATACTTTTGGCCAATACCCCTCTTCCTCTGCTGGCCGGCCGGTCGGTCCCTCCTTCCCGCCGCAATTCTCACTCTCTTTCACACCAAAACCACCTCCTGTTTTTGGTTCGGGAAGCCAGCCGTATGGTCTTAACCTTCAGCCGTGCAACCCATCCGATGTCGGAGCGCCGCCCACCACGCCTAGTATGCCAGCGGAGACATTATAGGAGTCAATGTAATATGCTTGTGGTGAGGGCGGTGCTGATTGTGAAGCGATTGAACCAGTGGAAAATTGCTTTTCCTTAATATTTCGAATACGCACGGTGATGGTGAGGGGCCATCAGTTAATGCAATTGGGCCGGCTTTGGAAGTTTGCAAGGACGATATAGAAAACAAAGAAAATTGGTGGATTTCTACCTATAGAGGGCCCAAGAATTTGAAGCCTACTCAAGTAAATGTTCAGGCCCACAAATACAACTGATAGGTGTGAAAGTGCATATAGATGTTTATAAAAAGAGTTCAGTCGAGCTTTGAAGTGAAATCTCAAAACCATAGACAAGCAAAGAAGAGTGAAAAGAGGAGATTGGTAAATGAAATTATGGGAAAAGAGACAAGAGCAGGTTTGGGGATTGGGAGAAAAGGTAAAGGAAGGAAGAAAAATGTCATTTTCAGAGCAAAATAGTGCATAGAAGATAAAACCAAAATTGAAATGAAAATAAGATAAATAATAGAGCCAAATAATTTTCCATCTATAGTTAATGTGTTGATCTTCTTTTACAATAAACTAATTCATGGTGTATCAGGAAAACAATATTACAAATGAAAATGAAATAAATGCAACGAGGGACTTAAATAGCTGGTTACCCGTAACAGCATCAAGAAAGGCTAAATGGTGGTACTCGGCTTTCCACTATATGTAACAGCCATGGTTGGTGCAGGTGTACTAGGGTTGCCATTCGCTATGTCCCAGCTCGGCTAGTATTTTTGACTACATCCATGCATGCTTCAATCTTAATCGTATGAACATTATTGTTAATTTTACTAAGTACACTTGCATTACATTATATGCAGGGTACCAGGAATCACAGCTATTGTAATTTCTTGGTTGGTCACATTTTACTCCTTATGGCAATTGGTTGAACTGCATGAGTTCGTGCTGGGAAAGCGATTTGATCGCTATCCTGAATTAGGACAGTATGCTTTCGGCGAGAAACTTAGTTATTGGGTTGTTATGCCTCAACAATTGATTGTTCAAGTGGCCTCAGATATAGTGTACATGTCACCGGAGGAAAGTCGTTGAAGAAGTGTGCTGATCTGATTTCTCCGAAGTTCAGCTCGATTAGGCAAACTTATTTTATCATGTTCTTTGCTTTTTGCCAATTGATACTTTCCCAAACTCCCAATTTCAATTCCTTAAAAGTGATTTCCTTACTTATGTCTTTCTGGTAATTTTTTATTTCACTATAAGCTTTTATGCTTTTTGCATCGTCGTTAGCATAATATTTTTCTTGTAATTGTGTTGTGTTACAGTTCTTCAACAGTGGCTTTCGTCACATCAGTAGAAATGGGTGCTAGTCATCACCAGCACGTTAGCCTCGGAGTTCGATCGCATACTACTGCGGACATCATCTTTGATATCTTCAATAGTCTTGGGACAATTGCCTTTGCGTTTCCAAGTCATAGCGTGGTACTTGAGATTCAAGCGACAATTCCTTCATTACCAGGAAAATCATCTAAGAAGTCCATGTGGCGAGGAGTGGTTGTAGCTTATATCATTGTGGCATTTAACTATTTTTCTGTTGCAGTGCTTTTGTGCTTTTGGCAATCTTGTAGAAGATGATATTCTTGTTTCTCTAGAAAAATCCCGATGACTCATTGCCACTGCCAATGCAATGGTGTTTATACATGTCCTTGGGAGTTATCAAGTAATTATGCAAGTTGAACAAGCTCAAAAGGAAACATGTATATTTTACATAAATACAAATACATACAAGTGAAATGAATCATATTTTTAGATCATGAGATAAGAATAATTACATACGTGGTTGATCTCTTTTTGTAGATTTTTGCAATGCCGATGTTTGATATGATAGAGTCTTACTTTGTTCAAAAGCTTTTTTTTTTGGGTAAATAAAATAGAATAAAAGAACAAGATGTACAAGTTTACAAGGGGCATACCCCAGGCCAAAACAAAAAGCACACAACTAACCAAACCTTACAAGGAACTTTTTACGGATGATAAAGAGGGAAGACCAGTAGACTTGCATAGAGAAAATAACTGTTTTGACCAACAAAATTCGACCCGCATATGAAAGGAGCTTGTTCACCCAGGACCGAATTCTACGAGAGAGCTTATCAATTAAAGATCTACATTCTCTATGAGATAACTTAGATGAGATGAGGGGAACCCCCAAATACCACACCGGAAGGACACCTTCCTGAAATTCGACAATTGCCAATAGAGAATTTTTGAGCTGTGTCCCTACACCTGAGAAGAAAATGTGACTCTTCAGTGGATTTGGCGCCAACCCAGATATGGCCTGGAAGTCATGGAGGGTCTCAGTAATCATAGACACCGAACAGGCCTCCGCTTTGACAAAAATCATGGGATCATCGGCAAAACACAAGTTGATGATTTTATTCTTCTTG
The DNA here is from genome assembly GCA_032361285.1 of Aequorea victoria. NCBI lineage: Eukaryota > Metazoa > Cnidaria > Hydrozoa > Leptothecata > Aequoreidae > Aequorea > Aequorea victoria. Next base: position 6,787 of record JAUTBS010399487.1, on the reverse strand, counting down.
CATCTCCAATGGTATTGGAAAATATCCTCCCTAGCTTTGGCAGCGAGCATCCCTGATAGCACTTCCATAGCCATGACAAAGAGATAAGGAGATAATGGGTCTCCTTGCCTTAAGCCCCTTTGGCCCTGAAATAACCCATTAAGCTCCCCATTAATACTGATGGAGAAGCTAGGGGACATGATGCATTTCCCAATCCAACCAACTAATCTCTGGGGAAAGTCCATAGCTCTCAGGACCTCCAAAATGAAGTCCCATCTAACAGTATCATACGCCTTCATAATATCCACTTTCATTGCACACCTAGCACTATGGGAAGACTTATGATAATCTCGCAGGAGTTCCTGGGTCAAGAAACTATTATCTGCTATTCGACAGCCAGGAACAAAAGTAGCTTGCGATGGACTAATAATGTCGCCAAGCACAGACATAATTCTATTAGTAAGGATCTTGGAGATACATTTGTACAAAGTGTTACATCACGAAATGGGGCGGAATTCCTTGATTGTAGACGGGTTGGGAACCTTGGGGATTAGGGAGACAATAGTTGTGTTCGCCTCCTTCAACATGTGACCATGAGAGAAGAAATGCTTAACCGCAGGTATTATATCCGATCCCACAATAGACCATGTACTATTGAAAAAACCAGCCGAAAATCCATCTGGACCCGGGGCGTTATTTTCTTTCAACGACCAGAATGTATCCCTAATCTAATTGTCGGTTACATCAACACTCAAGGCTTGGGCTTGATCCAACGAGAGTTTGTGTTGAATAGCACTTGACACATTAAAAACCTGATTAGCAAGGGGGGAGCCGATCCCAAAATAGATCTAAAATACTCAACAACATGATCCATAATAACAGTCATATCCTCAGAACTAGATCCGTCATCCAGGATTAGAGAGTTAATCTTAGACCTATTTCGCTGAAAATTGATCAAACGGAAAAAAAAAAATTCGTGTTCTGATCACCTAAGTTTAGCCACTGAATTCTAAATTTTTGTCTATATAAACTCTCCTCAGCTTGGCTTAGCTCCAAAAAGGATTTGTAAGCCTCTTTTTGCCTACCCAGAAGGGAAGAGTTAGACGGGTCCCTATCTAACTCCAACTGTATACCCTCCAAGGCAGCCCTCTGATGTGCAACACGATTATTGAGATCCCCAAAAAAATGGTGATTGAACTTCTTTAGTTCACATTTAAGAAGCTTAAGCTTCCTACAGACCACAAACATCGGGGAACCCTCAATATAAGAGTCCTAGACCTCTCTAACCAAAGGAAGAAATTCCTCGTGCTCAGCCCAAAAATTGAAGTATTTGAAAGGCCTTTGAGCCTTATATACCTCAAAATTTAGGTGCAGTTGGATAGGGGAATGGTCCGATATACCCGGGGCTAAGAAATACGCACTGGTCTGTGTGAACGAGTATAGCCAGGCTTCATTAACCAGGACACGATCAATTTTTGACTTAAAAAATTGGGACCCAGACTGATTATTAGCCGAGGTAAATTGAAACCCATTATAACTCAAGTCGTCCAGTTCCGCCTTGGAAATACATTTGTTCAAATCATCCATATGAGGAGGCCAAGACAAATTACCCCCAAATCGCTCAGATGGAGCTCGAACAACATTAAAGTCACTTACAAGTAGCCAAGGAGATGTGACCATAAATAGAGATAGAAGTTCAATCTCCCTCAATAGGCTCACCCGATCAGTTGGCTTGTTTAGACCATACACAAAGGTAGCGAAAAAGGTCAACTTCGCTTCCAAATTAGTAATTCTAGTGTGAACCCATTGAACACCTTTTATTAAAACATCCACCGTTACAAACTTGGGATCCCAGCAAACCCAAATTCTTCCCAAAGGAGAAAGATCATAATTGTGATCAAACGCCCACCCAGGAAAGATACTATTAATAATGGGACAATATTTTTCCACCTTGACTCTCGTCTTATTTAGGGAAACAACCCATGTATTATGTTTCCTAATAAATGATTTTAATTCCTGTTGCTTCACTGTATCATTTAGACCCCGAACATTCCAAGATATTAAACAGGACATAAAATATAAAAAAGGAAATTGGACAAAGTTCAGGTAAACCTAGACTTCCTACGCTTGGAGCTGCCCGAGTGACTCCCCTTCCCTTTACCCTTAGCCTTAGGAGTTTGCTTTGGAGTAAAAGGGCATTGCTCAGAACCATCCCCTTCAAACGACTGGACATCCATCTTCAGGGACACGGACTGGCAGTGGTTAGCATCATGATTCTCTAAGGATTTCGCAAGATTTTTAGGAGACTCAATCTCAGTCTCCGTAGGGATCATTTCAATAGCAGGGGATTCCACTACATTCTTTACAACAGGCACCTCAAGACCCATCACAGGGGATTGAGTAACAACAATTGGATCAAAATTAGGGTCCGATGGCAGCACTACTGGACATTGCTTGGGGTTAACCTCAAGGGAGGTATCTAAAGAGCTAGTCACGGCCTGGTGGGACTTACTTCCACCAACTGAAATCCAATCATCTGGTTGAGCCCCGGGGGGGTTGGGAGTGGATTTAACAACATGAGAGCATTTGGTAGTTTCATGGCCAAACACACCATATTTTTTACAGGCAGGAGGTAGCCATTGATACTTGACCTTAACCTCAACAACTTCACAATCATAGTACACATATATATATTGCGGGAGTTCAGTTTTGGCTTCAATCTCAACACAGACACGAGCATAAGATATTCGTTTCTTAGAATCAGTTGCACAATCCAAATACAATGGTACTCCAATGACGCTTGCCCCTCTACTAAAGTAGGCTGGATTCCAGAATTCCAGCAAAAGGTTATGTAATTTCACCCAGATGGGAATGGACACCACATCATCTTTAGACATTCTCATCATTCTTCGCCATTTCCTTAAAATAAGCAGACGACTAGAGAAGTTCCAAGGCCCCTTCTCCAGAATAGCATTCATACCTTTTTCACTGTCAAATTTAAAGAAGCAGAAATCCTTTTCATTCGCAAACACCTCAATCAAGCCTTCAGCATCCCAGAGCTTGTGGGCAGTAGCACGAAGTAATGGAAAGGGCATATTCCCATCTAGAAAGTAGCCCACCAAACAAGTTTCCCAACACTCAACTTTGACTAGCTCCCGATCAATTTCCACTAAGGTAGGGGTTTCCTTATCACCTGGGGGTATGTATTCAAGTTTAACAGACGATTAAATCTTCTCCATGAGCAAGGAGGCCCACATCTTCCTCTGGAATTTCACAGCCAGAGCCCTCTTAGGTTGCTTACCATCAGCCTTATCCAGTTCCTCATCACTACTACCATCCAGCGATGCATTCCTTTCCTTAAATGCCTGACGAACAGGGAACCTACCTTGTTCTGAATAGTTGCTTCTACCACGCCCACCACTAGAGGCCTTAGCTCTAGGAACATCACGAAGCAACATACCAGTGTCATCTCTGTGATAGCCAGGAGGAGCCTTAGGTTTATAGGGGTTCACCAGGTTCCCAATCGGAGCCAAATGCTGCTCCTCAGCAGCCTTGCCTTTTAACCGGTACAGTTCCTCTACAAGACGCTGGGCTTTACCCTCAACTATCTCTTTATCATACTGGGCTGCTTCGAGTAGAAGAGATTCTTGATCAATTTCATGCTTAGAGCAATCAGAGCATTCATCATCAGCGCCCAATGTCAAGCCCTGGGGAGCCGAAGTCTTGATAGGTTCTGACTTGTGAATCGCGAGATCCACGGAGAGAACCCCTTTCAGTTGTTCAATACGGTTGCTCGTCTTACTCCGCGGAGAGACCAGTGCAGACGTAGTACCTTTCGATATATCGATAGCAGAGAACACAACATGTTTTCCCTCTGACAATCCAATAGAGGATTTATCCATGGACTTCTCCAATATTTCAACTAAGTCAGTAGTATGAGCAAAATCAGCCACCACGAGATGAGTGGCTTCCATTGTCTCGATATTCCTCATCGCAGAGAAACTAGCTCGGACCAGCAAGAGATTCGCAGGGGTACAAGATCACTGTAGGACCATGAGAAAAGCACATCGGGAGATCGCCAGAAAATCGCTAGAGAGAGAAGCTCTCAACGGTTGAAAAAAACTGAGTCTTTGCTAGTGAGCTATTAATGTTTTGAACACTTTAAAATATAATCTGAATGAGATTTAACAAGTAAACAACACATCTTAACCATTAAATTAATAAAATCTTAATCTTAAATGGACTTTTAAAATAAAATCTAATTAACTAAATAAACTTTTAATTATAAGTAAAAAGTTAAATATAAATTAAGACAAAAAATTAAATTAAAGATGACAAAAAAAAAAGTTTGAAAGAGAGTAAAAAATAAATTTAAAAAAAGAATAAGTAGGTAAAAAGTGAACAACACATATTAACCATTGATTGAAGATTGAGAAATAACAACTCTTGAATTGACACATAAATGTCACTAATAAAGTTTGATCTCTCTTTTAATATAGATATTTGAGTTTGTTTGTGTAAAGAGAACGAAAGTTTCACATATGATATTTTTGTAATAGAGGATGTTTTTTAAAAATAATTCAAATTTTATTGTATAGATTTAGAATTAATTTTACATAATAATTACAAAAAAAAATTATTAAAAATTAAAAAAACAAATATTAAAAATTGAGAAAAAATATGGTTAAAGAAAAAAAAAAGAGCAAAAAGTAAAATTTTGAAATAAAAAGTCTTTATTATGAAAGAGAAAATGTAAAAAAGTATGAACACAATTTTAATCATTAAATTAATAAAATCTCAATTCTAAAAGAACTTTTAAACAAAAACCTAATTAATTAAATAAAACTTCAATTATAAATTGGGTTTTAAAATAAAATCAAATTAAAGATGGCAAAAAATAAGTTTAAAAGAGATTAAAAAATAAATTAAAAAATAAAGAAATAATAATTTTTAAATTGACACAGAAATATTACTATCAAAGTTCACTTGCCGATAGATTGTGAATTCATTTAGCCTCAAAGGCCCTCGGATCCCAAAAAAGCCTTTTGAAATTAAGGATCTTCCAACTTCAGGAGAAATAGTATAACTTTTAACTTTCTGCTATATTACAATAGTTATCCTATAACTATAGATATAAATATATGCATTTTCATAACAGGCAAACCAAAGAAGCGATTGGGTATCTTTATCCCCATAGTCTTGAAGAAGCCCTTCTTGTGCAGCTGAGACCTCAGACAATTTCAATATCATGACACTTCATTTCTACAGCTTCTTGTGGGTACAATTATCAGCGACAACGACAACAACTCTAAGATAGAAGGATCTACATCAACAATGTTGTCAACAATTTTTTTTTTTAAAAATTAAAATAAAAAATAAAGATGAAAATGATACAGAGAACAACAACTCTTGGGTCGATTCATAGGCTCACGTGGGTCGACTCACCTCCTCGCCTGAGAGAGATACAAAGAGCACAACCTTTTGGGTTGACTCACATGCTCACGTGGGTCGACTCACCACCATAAAAAAATGATGCATTGTTTTTCTCTATTGTAAAATCTGAGAAAATTTAGAAATTTTATTATTATGAATTAATAAATGAACTAATTAAATAAACACTTAAATTGCTATTATGATAAAAAAAAATCGAAAGAATAAGTAAAATTAAAAATAATAAAACTTCAATTAGCTTGTAAAATGAATTAATTGCCAACACATTATCAATTAAAAAGAAAACAATCAAAAATGGAATAAAGAAAAGAAGATAAAAGTTAGGAATGATCTGGACCACTGAATGCGTGAATGGGTCAGTAATTTCCTCTTTGGGAGAGTTGTTTTAGGAAGCGTTGAGGGAAATTAGGAATTTTCTTCCTGATTTTGTGGCCCTCCTCCATGATATATGGGACTTCTCATCCCCTCTGGAAACCCTACGCCTTCAGACTCTATCTCAACATCTCTCTCTCAGCCCCTCTGTTTCTACACAACACCATCACTGTGCACTGCCATCCACCACTGCCACCACCACCAGGCGTTGGTTTGGACTATTGGAGGCACCACCATCACCCTCCTCGTCATCGTCTTCATCACCTCTCAGTGATTTCGGGTATGTACACTCCTGTTTTGTTTTCGTTTCACAATAGAACTTATATATGTATAAATATATAAATCACATATTATAATATAGTTTAGTTATTGATCAGATCACCAAGCATGTAAATAAGTAAGGTTAAATCATGTTTATAATATTAGAACTAGAGACCCAACATATATATTCGAGATATATATTGGTTTAACAATAAAGTTTAGAACCAGTAAACCCATGAATGATTATACCATGAAATCATACACCAAAGCATGTGAATAAAGATGATAACACCATGTTTAAATCAATGAAAACAGAAATCAAAAGTTATATGAACATATATGACAGTGTATTCAAATATAGGATTAACAGATATATATATATATATATATATCAAGAAATCATTACATTAATATATTGTGAAAATCAATGAAGGAAATAGGTTTAGATTGCCCTAAAATATGATAAATAATCATTGGTAATGATTAATGAAAGAAATGAATGAAGAAACCATGAAAAAACTCGAGTTACAGAACCAAACATAGTTGTCCCGACCTGAGGGGTCGACCCCCAGGAAGGAAGGGTCGACCCTTCCATGCTGGATTTTTTTTCTCTCTACGCCGGTGTCGACCCTTTGGCTTCAAGGTGTCGACCCTTTTGTGCCTGGATCACTTGGGGTCAACCCAAATTCCCTTGGTGGCGACCCTAATGACCCTTTTTTCGCAC